>CAUYLG010035732.1:0-94081 GCA_963573385.1 Cacajao melanocephalus
CTGGGCAGTAGAACAAGAATCCTGTTCTCTCTCCCTCTTTTTCTTCCTCTTTCTTTCTCTCATACATTCTTTTTCTTTCTTTCTTTCACTCTCACTTTCTTTCCTCTCTTTTTCTTTCTTTCAAAAAAAAAAATTAAAAAAAAAAATCAGCTCTACATACAGTGTCTTCTTGTGGCATACCTCAACTTAGATCAGAGTTTCTCTGTACCATAATTATTGACATTTTGGGGCTGATGTGTTTTTGGGGGGTCAGGGCTGTTCTTTTGTGGATTGTAGTATTTTAGTATCATGCCTGGCTTCCAGCTACTAGATAATAGTAGGATCTGCCTCTCCTCTACTGTGACAACTGAAAGACCCCAAGACAATGTCAAATATTTCCTGAGGAACAAAAATCATCATATTTCAAAAGCATTGAATATGATATAGACATCTTCATCGGCAATTCACTCAAGTTTATTTGCACAAAACTTAGAGAATTGTAGTTTTCAAAATATGTTGTAAGACTGACACTCCCAGGGCTACTTTGTTCACTAAATGTTTTCATCTGACATATCTTGGTAGATACACTAGGTTGACCAAGTGACTATAACAGCATAAAAAGGTCCCACTTGGATCTTCTGCATTGAGCTCTCCTGAAACCAGGGTTTATGTTACAAATGTTGGTGTTCGTTCAAAACATGGAGTACATGTGTGTGCCACAAGAACCCTGGAGATTTTTAAACTGAGTATTTCTCAAACCCTCAGTTTGCCTTACTCTCAATCTTTTCTTCTCTATTTCTTCTTCTTTTTGATTTTTTTGTTTGCATCTTTCCTTTTGCCTTCAAACAAAAGATTTACATCTGTGAAGTGTTGTGAATCAGTTCAAACATATAATTGTGCAATATTTGCATTCACTTACTTGGGGTTAAATTTGCTCCCTTTCTCATTCTCCCCCTCTTCCCTTCTTCCCTCCCTCCGTCCCTTCCTTCCTTTCTTTTTCTTTTTCCTTTCTTCCTTTGTTTGTTTGTTTGGGTGAGGGACAGAGTTGCACTCTTGTCATCCAGGCTGGAGTGCAATAGCTCAATCTCGTTTCACTGCAATCTCTGCCTCCCTGGTTCCAGTGATTCTCCTGTGTCAGCCTCCCAAGTAGCTGGAATTACATGCGCACACCACTAGGACCGACCAGCTAATTTTTGTACTTTTACTAGAGACAGGGTTTCAACACATTGGCCAGTCTGGTCTCGAACTCCTGACCTCAGGTGATCCACCTGACTTGGCCACCCAGTGTTGGGATTACAGGTGTGAACCACTGCAGGCGACCTCACCTCCCCTTTCTTAATTTTCATCTTCTGCAGCTATTTTAGCTCCATGAGATGATCCTTAAAACACCGATTCTACTTCTTTCTCATCGTTAGAACAAGCATTTTGTGCTATAAATTTTCCTATTAGCACCACTTTAAGTGTATCCTACAGATTTTGATATGTTGTGTTTTCTCAGCCTTTAGTTCAAAACATTTAAAAATATTCTGGTGATTTCTTCTTGATTCATGAATTATTTAGAAGTGTGCCACTTCTAAATAGTATGGGGGTCCTATTAGATACATTTTATCATTTATTTTTAGTTTGATTATGTTAGAGATGCTCTCTATGTAATTTCAATTACTTCTATAATATATTTTTATGAATATTCTGTTTTTGAAAAGTAAACATATTCTGCATTAGGCACACAAAAGTGCCACTTTCAGTTGTAGAACTTGTAGTACATGCACTTTCCGTCATTTATTTCCAATATTTTTCACTTATGATTACTTGAGAATATTATGGAAAATATGAATTGTCTCTGAACTGTAAAGAAATAAAGAGAGTGAGGAATTGGGAACTTTTTTATATTAATACAATAACAGGCATTATTATGATTTGGTTAGCTGATAAAATTAAAAAATATAAATAAGTATATATATATATATTTCAGCAATCTGCCAAATTGCATGATTACTTCATTACTATTTAAAATATACTTACGCCACAGTCCTGAAAAGAAAACTACTAACATTTTTTTTCTGATAGAAAAAACGTAATCAGCTTTGCTATTAAAATTTTATAAGCAAGCTTCTAAAATCATTACTAATTAGAAAGAGGCTGGATTTATAGTACTGTTATTTCAAAATATTTATATGGAATTTAAATTTATGAGACAAATTAAGAAAAATTTTACTTTCTTCTAAAATGTTCTGTTCTAGCATCTTTTTGGCTACAACATGATATCACTTGACTTTCAAGCCTGAATTTTAGAGAAATAAAGATATACTATTTAAATTGCACCATTCATTTACATTAAATGTGTTGTATTCCTTATGATCTTCTAGCACAGGCACTGTAAGAGAACTAAATATCATATGAAACTGTGATGGCTCTAAAATATAAGTCAGATATTTAACTGTTAAAGTGTGAATAGTAAATTTTCTTTTTTTTTTTGTTTTTTGTTTTTTTGTTTTTTTGCGACGGAGTCTCACTCTGTTACCCAGGCTAGAGTGCAGTGGCATGCTCTCAGCTCACTGCAACCTTCGCCTCTTAGGTTCAAGTGATTTTCCAGCCTCAGTCTCCCAAGTAGCTGGGATTAAGACATGTGCCACCACACCCGGCTGATTTTTGTATTTTTAGTAGAGACGGGGTTTTACCATGTTGGCCAGGCTGATCTTGAACTCTTGATCTCAGGTGGTTTGCCTGCCTCGACCTCCCAAAGTGCTGGGATTACAACCATGAGCCACTGGAACCAACCGAATGGAAACATTTTTAAAACTACATACGTTTGAAAGTGTCACTTTCCTGGCAAGGAGGATATTTTTTGTCCCCGTAAGTACGTCACTGATATGAAATAGACTACATAATAAATACACTATACTCCAACACATTTATATCTAAACTTTGGAATAAAAGATAAATGTTTGCTATCAGAGTATTAGTGCAATTAAAACCTTACTAATTCCCATACCTACTGTTATTTTGTAAGGAGCAACTTACAATCAAATTTCAGGAAGTTCTTAAAAGCTTTTTGGTGTCCATGCCATTTCTCTCATTGTATTAAGTTTTTATATTTTTCACTGTGAAAGAGATACATTTTTGCATAACACACAACAGTCCCTGCACTCACTGATCCATTGAAGAAATCAAGCTCATATACAATAACTACCATACAGAACAACAGGCATTATGGTTGAAATTTCAATAAGGTACAGTAATAGCAGAAAAATAATGAAATCTATTCCAAAAACTCCAAGGATTATCAGAAAATTCTGGGTGAATATGACATTTATTTTTTTAAGACATATAGCTCAGTAAATATTCTGTGTGCCGCAAGAACAAGAGCTCTGCCTACAGTGGCATGAAGCAAAATACTCTAAGCAGAAGGTGAATATGTGAGAACAGAATAGTAGCAAAACTTGTTACTCTCTTCCCCTAAACATTTAATAAATGTTTTCAAACCCTCTAAATACATCGTTATTTTTGTATTAAATATGCCTATAACATAGGTGTGAGCCTATTATGTTTCTTGACCTATTTTAATATGTAAATCCCTACCCAGAAAGGAAAAACTGTCCTCGCATCACTTAGAAGAAAATGTCCTGTTGGCTCTTTCTGGCCTTCATTTTTTAGTGTCCTGCTCTTCTTGCTTTGTAATTCCTCCTCCACCTGGTACATCACACTCTAGAAATAAATGAATAATAAACAAATAAATGGCGCCACAGGGCCAATCTATGTAAACTGCATAATCACCTTGAGATTTTCAAGTCATTCCCTTTTTCTTAGGTGGCAGCCTCATCCCAAGGGGTTCTGGATTCTTTGTTTTAACATCAGAGAAATACTGTGTCCTGGCCTGACCTTGACAGATTAAAAGCTTCTGTGTCTTTCTGCATCTACTGTTACATAGAGGGCATATCCTAAAACCTCAACTATTTTTTCCTTGAAATTGCAATTGCTACAATTGTAACTCCTTATAATTAAGTGTTCAATTTATGCTTCAAAAGGGTGGTCAAATTAGGTAACCTTTCAGGCTCCTTCCAACCCCTATATTGTTTAATTCTATATGCTTTTCTCTGACAGAGAGGAACTCAAGGAACGGGAAGATTTGACGTTTAATTCCCTATAATTTTCTCTGTTCAGTGTCAAAAAATGATTACTGTACTAATCTGTATCTTAGAGGAAGGAAATGAAAAAGGAAATAGTGCTCTCAAGCCTCAGTGAAAAATTACGACCCAGTTTTAGGCGAATACAACAGAATGCTACCTTGACAATTACATTTAGATTTTCTGTGTAAATATTTTATTTGCCTATGACGTTTTTTTAATAGCCACTAATATTAACTATTTGTAGACCTCTTTGAAGTCTAAATAATTTGTTACTAGAAGAATGTGCAACAATTTAAAATTTAGCCTGCTGTTAATGTAAAGGCAGACCATTGAGAGAGAATGAAGTTTTAGTTTTTAATCAGAGACTTCTGAGTTCTGAGGAAAACTGTTTCCTCCTACCCATGACATTTTTAATTTTCTGATCTTTTAAAAAAGGATAGTAACTGGAATCTTGATACTCCTTAGAAAAATAGATGTCCTTTTCTATACACACACACACACACACACACACACACACATACACACACACAGCCTGAAATAGTAGTTTTGGGGCAATTATAAAATTTGCCTGAACACATCAAGAAAATACACCAAAATATAAAGTTATATTCTTAAATCACTTGCATTTGGAGAATTATCAGCACTGTGCAGTTCATAGTGCTGATAGTTATGTAGTTCATAGGGCTAATAAAAATATATCATGAACGCGGCTTAACAGCGTCCATGTGTTCTCTAAGGCCTTGCTATATTTTTAAGCGTACAGAATCACTTCTTTAAATACATTCTGTACTTTAAATTTAAGTACATTGTTGTACAACCACTGCCAGCATCCATTTTCAGAACTCTTTATTTTTCAAAACTTAACTCTGGACCAAGTAAAGCATAATTCCCTGTTCCACTCTCCCTTCAGTCCTTGGCAATCGGCGTTCTGTTTCTCTGAGTTTCACTACTCTATGTACCTCTTGTGCTTTTTTTGACTGACTTGTTTCATTTAACATGACAGATATCTCCAAGGTTTCTCATGTTGTAAATTGTACCAGAATTTCCCTCCCTTTTTAAGGCTGAATAATATTTCATTATGCTCTCTCTCTCTCTCTCTCCTCTCTCTGTCCCTTCTCTCTCTGTGTGTATGTGTGTGAATGTGTGTGTAAGTGTACATGCACATTTTTTAATCCATTCATTCATTGATGGACACATAGGTTGCTTCCAACTTTTGGCTGATTTGAATAACGCTGCTATGAATATATATGGGTGCATAAATACCTCTTCAAGACCATGCTTTCAATTATTTTGGGTAAATATCCAGAAGTGGAATTGTTGAACCATAAAGTTAATTCTATTTTTACATTTTGAAGAACCACCTTACTATTTTCTGCAGTGATGGCACCCACCATTTTACATTCCTTAAAACAGTGCATAGGGCTTTTAATTTCACCATATCTCACCAATGTTTGGTATTTTCTGTTTTTGCAAATAATAGCCATCACAATTGGTGTGAGGTGTTATCTCATTGTAGTTTTTATTTGCATTTTTCCAATGTTCAGTAATGTTGAGCATCTCTCCTTTGTAATTTGTAAATCGGAACTTATTTGTCATTTGTGTATCTTCTTTGGTGAAATGACTACACAAGTCATTGTCAATTTTTAAATTGAGTTGTTTGTCTGCTTTTTGTAGTTGAAGTTGTAGGAGTTCTTTACATATTCTGTGTATTAACACTTTACCAAATATTTTCCCCATCCTATGGGTTATTACCTTTCACTCTGTAGAGAGTGTCTTTTGACATATGACAATTTTAAATTTTAATGTAGTCTACCTTATCATTTATTTCGTTTGTTGCCTGAACTGCTTATTTAAAATTCAATAAATCATTGCCAAATCCAATGTCGGGAATTCATGGTTTGCCCTATGCTGATTTTATAATTTTAGCTCTAACATTAAGTCTTTGATCCATTTTTAGTTAAACTTTTTATATAATGTAAAGGGCCCAAGCTCAGTTTTAAGCATGTGGATATCTAGTTTTCCCACTTAGAATCATTAGGCTATGTATGCAAGGGTTTATATTCCAGTACCATTTATTGAGGAGACTCTCCCTTCTCCAACGAATATTCTTGGTGTTAAAAATGACTTTTCTGACAGGGCGCGGTGGCTCACGCCTGTAATCCCGGCACTTTGGGAGGCCGAGGTGGGCGAATCATGAGGTCAAGAGATCGAGACCATCATGGCCAACATGGTGAAACCCCGTCTCTACTAAAAATACAAAAAAATTAGCTGGGCTTGGTGGCGCGCGCCTGTAGTCCCAGCTACTCAGGAGGCTAAGACAGGAGAATTGCTTGAATCCGGGAAGCGGAGGTTGCAGTGAGCCAAGATCGTGCCACTGCACTCCAGCCTGGGGCGCCTGGTGACGGAGCGAGACTCTGTCTCAAAAAAAAAAAAAAAAAAGACTTTTCTGTATTTCTATGGATTTCTGAATTCTACGTTCTTTTCCATCCCAGCTTTGTACTGGGACTCACCCAATTCCTGTGGCCATTACTGCCTGGCTGCTGCTGATGCTCATCAAAGCCCAAGGCCACTTTACTCAAACGGTAGTGAATCCTCCTGGGACCGGGTCCATCCTATCAGGGCTGTGGAATCCCTTCTGGCCCAGGGTGGATCTAGAAATACCATCCAGAGGCAGAAACTTGGAATCAGGTGATTTAGGAATCTGCCTGGTGCTTTATTTTACTGCAGCTGAAAAGGTACCCAAATTGAAAGACAAAGTCCTTCCTCTATTCTGCTTTTTCTCACAAGCAGAATCTTTCCCTGAGATGCACTGCTTAGAGGTGAGGGAAAGATGACACAGGCACTTCCACGGCTACCACAGTTGGTCTCATACTGGGTCACACCCCAAGTTCACTGCCTCTAAGACCAGCACAACACCAGGGCTTTCAGTCTTCTTGGCCTGACTGCCGCTCAAATATATTCCAAGTCCCAGGCCACTTTATCCAAGTGGTGGTGAAGCCAACTGGGATGAGATTTCCTCCCACCACCGGGGCAGAGGATTCTTGTCTGCCCCAGGCTGGTCTAAAGGCTCCTTCCATGGGCATCAATAGAATTGTGAGTTGGGTTGGGTTTGCCTGTGACTACACAGCACTAAGTTCCAACACAAGGTCTCATCCTTGCTTCTCTCTCCCTCCTCCAAGCACACAAATTCTGCACAGCCTATAGTTGGGAAGGGGTAGCGTAAGCTATTCAAGTTTGTTCTTCCTTTCCTCTTCAATGCCTCTTTCCTTGTTATTATGATAAAATCAGACAGTGTAATGGCTCACCTGTTTTTGGTTCTTATGAAAGTGCTTTCTTGTGTGGATGTATTTGTTTAATTACGTGGTCCTTTGGGGGATGATTGCTGGAGTGTTCTATTTGCCCATCTCGCTCTGCTGCCTCTCCTGTTGAATTCCATTTGCTAGCATTTTGTTGAGGATTTCTGCATCAAATTCAAGGGTATTGGTCTGTAGTTGCTTTTTTTTTTTTTTTTTTAATGGAACACAGAATTAAAGGCTCTATCTCAAATCTAGAGACTCAGAATGTGCACTTTAATGAGATCTCTAGGTGGTTTTTAGACACTACCCTGGGACATGTTTTCTCACCTTTATTGTTTGTTGACTTTATTTTAATCCTTTCTACTTATAATAAAAATATGTACTAACATTTTCTCTATCATCTTAAATTTTTATCAAGACCTAGGGAAGAGATGATGCTTATCTTTCATAATTCATTAAGAATCTCTGTGATAAATGTTCCATTTTGGTTCCACAGGGTCTTTGCCCTCAGATGGTTTAAGATAAATTTTGTTCATGTAAATTTTATTTTTTATAGACTTTAACTTCTGTCACACTCTCACATTAGCTTAAACTATCCTAACTGTTCAAAACTTACTTATCTAATGAAAACTATGTGAACTCAGAAATCATACCTAGCTGGATTATTCTTGAGCTTCTTTTTGCCAGCTGTGTGAACTTGGGGGTATTAATTAATCTATCTATGACTCTTTTTTTATCAGTCTTGATGACTAAATGACAGAGACAGTAGAAAGCTCACATAGAATGCCTTTCGTATAGCAGCTCTGCAAATTTCAGCTAACACTCGCATTTCCACTTGTGGTGCATTAAGCAGAAGAAATATGGGTCTGATGAGAGTCTATCAGGTCCCCTACTTCAATTCCTTTCTTCTTTCAGTTATAGAACTTGTGACTTACATCTGACATGTAGATGCCTGGATTAAAGACTATGTCCAGCTCTCTCAAATGTGGTCATGTGAAGAAATAGAAGCGTTGCGGATAATAGGTACACAATTCCATTAAAGCAAATAATATTTTCCTTTTCTTTCCTCTTCCTTTTTGTCTTACCTGTTATCAGGAGTGTGGCTATTTTAGCTGGAGTGGAACAAACGTTTTGAATCTCAAATGAGGAGGTTCTTGATGAGACTCACAGAACACCAAAATAAAATAAAATGAGCTTCCATTAATATTAACTAATCTAGACACTTGACCAAAAGGGAAATAATTATAATAATAAATTAGTCAAGGTAATATGGTTTCAAATCCTAATTCTACTTTTTAATAGTTGAATAATATACTTAAACATTGTATTCCTCAATATAATCATTTAAAATAAGGAATAATAATTTATACGCCTCAAAGATGCGGTGAAAATTAAATGAGATAATTCATGTGCACTGTCTAGAAAAGGGGTCATACCATGAAGGCCTGCAAGTCAATTCCTGCCCTCTGCCTACTTTCCTAAATAAATTCTATACATAGTTTTTTGTTGAAATGCAGCCACACCATTTGTTTATCCATTGTCTTCAGCTGCTTTCATGATAGAGTGGCAGAGTTACATAGTTGCAACTGAGGTGTTATGACCCACAGAGCTTAAAAGATTTATTATGTAGCCCTTCACACAAAGAAAGAAGTTTGCAGGCCCTTGATTGAATACAAGAAACTGATCATTTCGTTATGTATTTTCTCTATATGAAACCACTGTAGCAAGGTGTTTTCTTGCTTATAAAGTGATTATATCACCAATTAACCTTCAAGTATGCATATGCTTAGGGATAGTTTTTGAGCAATGGGTATGAGATTTTACTAATCTAACAATGTTTATTGATTTAATCCCCTTAAGGCCTATGGTATACATCTCCCAAAGGTTGGAATGGATTATAGCTTCAGTCTGCAGCCTCAGGGCAGATGATAACAGACTGGTCAATACCAGATGAAACCCACAGTTCATTAATTACTATTACGGGTTAAAAAGCCAGCCTATATATACGCTCTTTTCCAAGCAATGACAGATTTGTCTCATGGGATGCAATCCACTAACCTTCACATAGTAGAAGGCTGCCAGGCAAATCAATTTCAACTCATTGAACTTTCAGACCCTAGAAATCAATGATTCAAATGAAATAAGTATTCCGAAATAATAGAAATGCTGAAAGATTCAACTCATTTTTAGACAGGTAATATAGCACTTGATTTGAAGGAATTATATTTACTCTTATTAGAAACCACCCTAGTGTTTTCCATGTTTCTTGCTCTGACTATGATTGCAGAACTTTCAAGGTTGATTAACTAAAGTTAAAGAAAAGTCTACTAGCCATTACAATAGTATTTCTTCCAGTAAGTATACCTGAGCTGTGCAAAACACTTCTCAATAAACTATGTATGCACTGAAGTTTTAGGCTAAGCTGTTTAATCAACCTATGTACCCTACTCTGACTGAAAATATCTTTTATATATTTGAGTTAAGCACATTTACTCTTAAGGATTCAAAATTGTTACTGTCTTATGATGGTAACGTGATATACAGTGTAGCTTTTTGTACCATTTGTTTATGTTATTTACAAGATTGAGAAACTATTCAGTTAAATTAAATGCAATACACATTTATTTTGTCTCACCTATGAGAAAATACTCTGTCACTTTGAGTACAGATTTAAATTACACATGGTTCCTCTTTTCAACTAAAAATGCAATGTTATGGGTACATTTATGCATATGCACATAGTTAAATGTTAAAAATAATGAAATGTAATAAAGGGTTTCAATATATGAAAGACTTTAACTGGGGGCAGTTCGTTTAAATAACAGCTTCAATAATTTTTTGTTCAATGATATTATGTATGGCTTTCCAAGCATCTGCTGTCTTATCAGTAAAAAATGAAAGTTTTATCCCTTTTTAAGTTAGAATTAAATAAAATGGCATATGTTTTGAGTTTGGCATTTGGGATAGTCTTTGATGAATATTGGTTTACTTCTCTATTATGAATACACATAGAAACATGGACGAAAGACAGAGCCATCTTTAAGAAGTAAATGTTAAACACATAGAAACTAAATTTAAAAATAGATATGGTTTTATAGGCAGAAATAATCTGTTCCTGGAAGCCAGAGAGTCTGGAAACAAGAGTTTGGAAATACAGGGAAGTCTTAAAAGGAGCAAGTTTATATGGAAAAAAAAAAAACAGAAAATACATGCCAGTCTTCTCATTTTAAACATAATGTTTGTTGAATAAGGTTGGCTAGCTTGGTGAAAAAGGGAGAGGAAAAGATCAAAGGAAAAACAAAGGATGATACGATATCACATAATTATGGTTAGAATAATTAATGTAACATAGTAGCAATTCAATAAATGTTTGTTGAATTGATGTTAAATTAATTTTATGTGTATTTGCACCCAGTTCTATGTGTCAATGATTATTAATGAAAATACAAAAGGTTCCTATGTGAAAAATTTTTGTAAGTTTTTTGCAATGGGGTAGGTAACTTATTGAATGTGAATTTACTAAACTGCTATGTAGGTTTCTCCATATATCCAGAGTGATTGATTTTTATGTCAATTGCAAAAGAGAAACTGGGCAATGAAAATTCACACAAACACATACATACACAAACATGGCCCTACATACACCTAGTAGCAATGCCCTTCAAAGAAAAAAAAATCATATGACACTGCTACAGTTATCTTGCTGTCCCTTTCTGACACTTTAAACAATTTAAATCTGTATTTTCACAAATACCTATATGCCACCCATTGTGGCAATCATGCAAATTGCAAAGGATATTTGTGATTTTTCCTTACTGAATCCTGGAATAATTAAGAGGGTTGTGTTAGAAAGAAAAAAGCAAATGAGAATCTCCAAAATAGAAATAAAGTAGGATGGCTCCTGTTTGGATATCTCCAGTTATCATCACAGTAAGGGTTTTGTCTCCAAGTAGCTGTTTTGTCCTTATTTCTTATGTTTCTACAGTGATGATCTGTGAACTATTTTAAAATAATTTTTTTAAATGCACCTATGTGCTTGTTTACATGGAACCAAAGAAGAAAGAGAAGCTCAGAAGCTGGCTTCTCATGCTGTAGACAAACTTAAAAGGAACAGAAACCAGAGTTTTAAAGTCTAAAGGGAGGCAGCCTCAGCCTGCATCATGAAATAATTATAAGAAATAACTTTTGTGAGAAAATGATGTGGCCCTAAGCAATAAGTGGATAGACCTATAGCATGCACCTTTTTAAAGATAATTTTCAATTTTATTATAATATAGAACCTATAGAAAGTGACCTCAGTGGAAGAGGCCATATATTAATTTTGAGATCTGCAGTTCAATCCAGTTCTTTTCCCCCTTCCAGTGATGTGACCTGGAAAATTCATTTCACATTTTCTGGTACTATTTAATTACATGATTTTCAAGAGCTCTTATTGCTCTGAAATATTCTTTGATGCTAGGAAATGTTTTGCTAGACTCCATAGAGACAAAAACAAACAACATCTCAATTAAGATGCAACATCTAAAGACTCTGGAGTTTCAAAATAGTTCCCATTGGGCTGGTAAGAAGACTAATGAACAGTGAAATGACCTATTGCAAGCAACAGATGGAATAGGGATAGCGGGAGGCAGACATTTGAAAAAGTCCATCACCTAGATAATCAGTCCCTGAATAATTCAGAGATGACTGCATTTAATAAACATTTAGCAAAACTCATTGATATTCGTCCTCTGATTCTCATGAGGTGACTTACATCAAAACAAATGCTCTTCTGTAATGGCCCAATAGGAAGTAAAGAGCAGTAAGGATGCTTTTCCCATTTGTCAATCATTGGTGATTTTCATACCCAGCCAGGTTCTCCCTGCCCTCTGCCTTTTGAACCCATTCCATCCTATATG
Source organism: Cacajao melanocephalus (assembly GCA_963573385.1). NCBI lineage: Eukaryota > Metazoa > Chordata > Mammalia > Primates > Pitheciidae > Cacajao > Cacajao melanocephalus. The sequence goes on from CAUYLG010035732.1 coordinate 12,301, forward strand.
CTCCCACTACCATTCTGTTAGTCCACACCATGGTACCTCTCTCTTAGATTTTTGATGTAATATCCTAGTTGCTCACTCTAATTCCAGGCTTCTTTGCCACTAAACATGCTAGCTACAAGAGAAGTCTTTTAAAATTTGAAACTCTTTATAAATATATTACTTTAAATAAAGTTTCACTTTAGCCTAAAGTATGGAAACAAAGAAATTTTACACTTAGTCTTTACATAAACTTCAAAAAATTTTATCTTCGTAGAAATGTTGAGCTATATGGGAAAGACAGAAAGGAAAGATAATAAATTTCATGTCTGTTTCTAACATACTCAGAAGTTAAGAAGAGTTTTTGATTTTTCATCATGTTACTTGAGATTGCGAGGCTGTGAAACACTACTAAACCTTTGAGTTTCAGCAAATTGTTTATGTATTTTTTTTCCTGTGCTTGGCTGACACAATAAATAGGGGAAAAACACATTTTTCTTCCAGCCCAGATTACTTTATTCTAACATTTTATTCTATTTATAACAGTTCAAATACCATTATCTTCTGTGATAAAAGAGAGAATATAATTTGATTTCATTTAAAAATATGGATCCATACCCACAAGACATTGCATTCATTTTTCAGCAAAAACATTGATTTTAATGATACGTAAGAAAACTAGTAATGTTGAAATGTCAACAAATGTAAATGTTACAAAGTAATACATGACAAAATATGTTTAAAAATGTAGCTTTGTCACTTTTATTGCTTGAACTCGGTTGATTAGTTAGCAATTTGTGTTATCTACTATTACTGTAATTTATCAACAATTCCTGGCAATTGACTTTCCTTGGAGACATCTCTTCAATCTCTGCTTCTAGCTTCACATCAACTTTTCCCCTGTGTCTCTATGTGTTTTGTTTTGTCTCTTATAAGGACACTTTCATTAGATTCTGTACCCATGCTAATCCAGTATGATCTCATCTTCAGCCTCAGGTCACATTCTGAGTTTCTGAGTGGACAATAATTTGGAGGACTATCATTCAATGTACCACACATTCCATGATAAAGTATTTTAGTATAAGGGAGGTAGAATTCTTCCCCTATCTTATTAGGGTATCCAGCTGTACCTAAGAATTAAACGGCCATAAGACAGACTAAGAAGATAAAAACATACACATTTTATTTAATAATGTTTGTAGGTACATGGGAACCCCCACAATAAAAAAAAAGGCAAGACCCAAAGAAGTAATTAGGCCCTAAACTTATGTAGTTGGTTAAATGAGGAGTAGTACACTGTGAAAACGTGACCTGACAAAGGGTTTGGGGATATGGCAGATTATTGTGGAAAAAAGTGACTACGAAGGTAAGAATTCATTTAATAAGATTTATTTGTACAGATTCCTCTTAGCCTCAAATGCCTGTCTGGTGATAAGGATGTTTTCCTTCCACCAGGTGCCAAGAGGGCACCTTTCACATGGGAGTTTTATCTCGCTAAGTTAGAGTGCCCTTCTGGTATCTGCTGTATTTCAGAGGCCTTTAATTCAAAATAATTAGTGAAAGAAAGTGGCAAATTTTTAAGTGGCATGGTTTTTTGAATGCCTTTGTCTAAGGCATGTCTAACTTGTAGGCAACTTTTTCATCACATATTTCTGAGAAAGGAGATTGATTAACAGTATCAAAAGCTGCGAGAGCTCAAAATATATAAAGACAAGCATACATTATACTGGAAACAAGGTAACAAGAAAATGTTGGATGCCCCAAGCAAGAGAAATTGCAGAAGAATGTGACACATGTTGACAGCCATAAATTGAAGACAAAATGGAATAAGAAAGGATGCCTACAAGCAAGATAATTCTTTAAAGATATTTATTTTTTTATCTAAAGGGGAGGAGCAGGGGAGCAATGATGATAAGTTTCTCCTAGAGAGTTCAATGGGAAAATGAAATTCATAAGTGAATCTAACCTGTTTAAATGACAAAGAGCTCAATAAATTGAATTTCTAGAAAATATTTATTTTCTATAATTTCTGACGCTCATATTACAATGAGCTCCTTAAGGTAAGGGACCAACTAACTATTTGCTATGAGAGGTATTCAGTATATCTTACACAACAGTTACGAATTTATAGCAGGTAATATTTAGCAGGTATTCAGTACCCACTATACTATAATATTTATGTATACAGAGCAATATATAATCATTTCTGTTGCTGCTGTTAAATTCATTACATACATATATATGAAAAATAGATATTAAATATGAATATCTTTCTAATAATTGAATGGCCTGGGAGTGCTTAACCAAAAAGCTATTTCTGGGCATTACCAGAAAAACCAAAGTTTACTATGACTAGGAAATGAAGGCATTTAAGTCAAAAGAAATATAGCTAACTCTTTTCATCTCACTATCATAAAAACTTTTCTTGTCCTTTGTCTATGATCCATTTTGTTTAGTGAATTGTGCAATAGGCAGATGCAATTTTATCAGGCTAAGAAGAAAATCAATCTTTTTCTTTTAACTGAATACAGGAGTAACAGTTATTTTTGGCTCACTAAAAGTTCCTGTGTACAAGTACTTACTCTGACACTGTTATGCAGGTTGTTTTGCTTATACTGATTACCAAATATATTTATTTGAGGGAAGGACACATTGCTTGTTAACTCTTGTGTGTCTGTTATTTATCTACCAGAAATCAGTGTATGTAAGAGGTTTCTGTCTACCCATGTCCCCACCCAGATGAACTGGGGTACATGAGAGATTCATGAGGACCCAACTCCTAGGATGCTCAAGGCTAAAAGAGTGGTGATTAGGATAAATCTCAAGCAGTGCCAAGTTCACGTCATGTGGAAGGAGAGTAGCTGGAACAAGGGACCTAAAGCAGCCAGAAGCTGAAAAAAATAGAAAAAAAGGTTGTGTCTGCATGTGTGTATATAAATAATCTCAAAGCACATAGATAGACAAGTGAAGAACAGAGCCTAGAGCAATTCCTGAGAAAAAAATAATAAATACATAAAACGAGAGATGAGTTTGATTTGTTGGTTAGTTTCTTTTTTCACAGTTCTTGTGAAAGCTGAAAAGGACCTATTTCAGATAATTAAATAAGATATTCCAGAATAAATATTTTCATGCTTGGCCAAATAGAGAGCAGAACAAGAAGCTTACATCGATCCAAAAAGAAATCCACTACCCATCATTTTTATTTTGCTTTGAAAACCACCTCTCATGATTATTTGGCAGATCTTCTAAAAAGACAAAACCTAATGAAATATGGAAACATTCATTATATTGTAGTAATCTAAAGGATGGATACTTGTAATTAATATAGGCTGAGTATAAACTTCTTAAGTTCATTATTATTACTTCCCCTTGTTACTGCACCTGTCAACAGTTAATGAAATAAGGAGTAAAGATGATTAAAATATCTTTCGATTAGAATCTTGGAGAAAAACTCAAATATAATTCAAACTTTCTTTCCATATATTTACCTCCAGGACCGCCTTCCATACACTTTATACAAAAATTAACCTGAGATTTATCAAAGACTTAAACGTAAGACCTAAAATCATAAAAACTCCAGAAGAAAATCTAAGTAATACCATTCAGGACACAGGCATGAAAAAAGATGTCATGACTAAAACACCAAAAGCAATTGCAACAAAAGCCAAAATTGACAAATGTGATATAATTAAACTAAAGAGCTTCTATACAGCAAAAGAAACTATCATCAGAGTGAACAGGCAACCTACGGAATGGGAGAAAAGTTTTGCAATCTATCCATCTGACAAAGGGCTAATATCCAGAATCTACAAGGAACTTAAACAAGTTTACAAGAAAAAAAAAAAAAAAGAACCCCATCAAAAAGTAGGTGAAGGATATGAACAAACACTTCTCAAAAGAAGACATTTATGCAGTCAACAAACATGAAAAAAAGCTCATCATCACTGGTTATTAGAGAAATGCAAATCAAAACCACAATGAGATACAATCTCATGGAGCCAGTTAGAATGTCAATCATTAAAAAGTCAGGAAACAACAGATGCTGGCGAAGATGTGGAGAAATAAGAACGCTTTTACACTGTTGGTGGGAATGTAACTTAGTGCAATCATTGTGGAAGACAGTGTAGTGATTCATGAATGATCTAGAACCAGAAATACCATTTGAACCAGCAATCACATTACTGGGTATTTACCCAAAGAATTATAAATCATTCTACTAGAAAGATGCATGCACACGTATATTTATTGCAGCACTATTTACAATAGCAAAGACTGAAAAAAAATGAATAATAGACTGGACAAAGAAATGTGGCACATATACACTATGGAATACTGTGCAGTCATAAAAAAAGAATGAGTTCATGTCCTTTGGAGGGAAATGAATGTAGCTGGAAACCATCACCCTCAGCAAACTAAAACAGGAACAGAAAACCAAACACCATATGTTCTCACTCGTAAGTGAGAGTTTAGCAATGAGAACACATGGACACAGGGAGGGGAGCATCACACACTGGGGCAAGTGGGGGTCGGAGGCAAGGGGAGGGAGAGCATTAGGACAAATACCTAATGTATGCGTGACTTAAAACCTTGATGACAGGTTGATAGGTGCAGCAAACTACCATGGCACTTGAATATCTATGTAAAAAACCTGCACATTCAGCACATATATCCCAGAACTTAAAGTAAAATTTTTAAAAAGAGGAAAAAAAGGAAAGGCTAAATGAAAAAGTAAAAAATAAATAAATAAATATGATCTCTTTATAATATACAGTAGATTTAATGAGATATGACATATTGAAATCATGGACAAGCAGCAGAGAAAATTAAAATATATATTGAGGTATATTTAAAAGAAAATTCTCATACTGTGACTCCTCAGAAAATTCTGACCCTTTATAAAAATAATAAAATGACATGAAAATCAGATAAGGATAATAAATATGATAAATATTGTTTAACTGCTCTCAATGTTCTAAGATTGATGATGTGATTTTAATCTATTATTCTAAATTGTTCTATTAAACCTAAAGGTAAGACACAGCTTACATAAAAGTAAATGTGTACCTAACACTGTACTAGGCAACAGAGGAGTGTCACATGTATGTTAATAATAGTAGTTATCGGAATTAACATTTATTAGAATACATTTAAAAGTTATCTTGAAATAAATCTAATTTTCTTACTAATTATTTTTTCAGAAGAACTGACAAATACAGAAGCTGAAAAATCCATTAATTGAGGAGATAGACATGGGATCACAAATGTTAAATATATGTTCAAATAGGATCATATATGAGCTAGGATAAATATAATTTATCAAATAATAAACATGGCATTTACTCTAGGATCTCTACTTCTGTTTTACAAAATAAACTATTATTTGTCAAGAAAATAAACAAGCTGAAAAAATGAGTAATGGCATCCAATTGCTTAAACATGAGATATGAAGACATATAAGCCATAGACCTATTCTCACTTTCTCAAGGGGAAATGTAAATAAAAGAATGATCGTAATTTACCACTTGGTAGTATGTAGTTCTAGTTCATTCACTTTCTTCCCTTACAAACCCTAGTAATGTAAGTACTACTGTCGTTACATATGCAAAAATATTTCCAAGAGTGTAAAGCTAGAGGGTAAATTGCTAGGCCAAAGGTGTGTACGTTTCCATATTCACTTCAATATTCACCGAATATTCCCAAATTATTCATGAAATTATCAAACCAATTTGACTCACAAAAATAACATCCTCCTTAATGTATACTAAGGGACTTATAAAATTATTTTCCTCATAGTCTTTCTCAATTGGGAATTTTTATCTGAATCACAAAACATGGAGAGTGAATTGAGTCACTGTCTTCTCAATTCTCCCAAAGGTGGAACATAACCAGTACCATCCTAAATCAATTGGAGAGAATCTAATTCATTACATATGTTAAACACCTTAAGGGATTATGTCTTAATAATCTCCTGAATCCTGGTGGAGAAAATATGTATCAGTAGGAGAAATAATATCCTATTGAAGAACTAATTTGTATTTTGCTGAGTAGGAATGAGGTACACCTTGTCACTGTTCTGTATATGATGTTTTCAATAAACACTAATTATTTATAATTCCAGACAATCCCTTTACTAACAAGCTTATTTCACTCCAACCTGCTCTACTTTTTATTTTTTATATAACAATTTTACCTTCTAAAACGCTATGTATTTATCAGTATACTTCTCATTGCTTATCTCTCTCTGTTAGATGTAAGCTTACAATGGCAGTGATCTTGTATGTTTGTTCACTGATGTTTTTAAAATACCCTTTAGACATTTTTATACAATCTAGATATTAATGCTTTTTGGTTTTCAACATTGCAAATATCCCCTGATACTCTGTATGGCTGCTTCTTTATTATTATTATTATTATTATTATTATTCTTTTTGAGACAGAATCTCTCTCTGTCACCCAGGCTAGAGTGCAGTGGTGTAATCCTGGTTAACTGTTTTAGTTTTGTATAGATGGTGGTATTACTGTGTTGCCCAGGCTGGTCTCAGACTTATAGGCTCAAAAGTTCTCCTACCTAGGTCCCACAGAATCGTGCAATTATAGGCATTAGCCACCACACCTGGCTTGGCTGTTTATTATAATATCATGTCAAATACAACCTTCTTTGTATTTTAAAGGTCTTACAGTTCAATATATACTTTATCCCAGGAACCAGCATACTGAAAAAAAAATATGCTTATGCAGCTATTATTTATTCTTTAACTTTATAGTGCCTTATGTTAATATAGCTGAACAAATATTAAGTTAGTATTTTTTCTTTTCTAAAAATTTTATTGAGGTGAAATAAAATTACTCTTTTAACGTGAGCAAATCAATGGCATTGGTATATGAGCAATGCTGGAAAACCACTGATCTACCTACTTCCAAAACATTTCATTCCTCCAAAATAAACCACGTACCTACTAAGCAGTCCATTACTTATTCCCTCTCCTCAGCCCCTTAAAACCACTAATCTGATATTTTAGATTTATCTATCTGGACCTTCCATGTAAAATGGAATCAAACAACATGTTACCATTCGTGTCTGCCTTCTTTCACTTAAGCAATTGTTAAGGTGTGTCTCAATGTAGTATCCATCAATATATCCTTCCTTTTTATAGCTGAATAATATTTACTGTATTAATATACCACCAATTGGTTATGTATTCATAATCACCAAACAGTATTTCACAATGGCCACGCCATTTTAAATTCCCACCAGCAAAATACAAAGGTTTCACTTTCTCTACATCTTTTTCAACACTTGCGACTTAAAAAAATACATTATAACCATTATTGAGGGTGTGAAGTGGTTTCCCATGGACTTTTGATTAGCTTTTTTAATCATAACTTAATGATATAAAAACTTTTCTTGTGCTTGTTGGTCATTTGTAAATATTTGGAAGAAATATTTATTCTAATCATTTGCATATTTTTATTGAGTTGTCTATTTTGATGAGTTGTAAAAGTTATTCATATATTCTAGATATCAAACCAATATCATACATATGATTTGCAAATATTTTATACCATTCTATAGATTTATATTTTCTCACTTTCTTAATAATATTCTGTGATTCTGACATTTTTAATTTCGATGAAGTGTCATTTAACTCTAATATTTTTTCTCAGCTTTTACTCAGCCATTGGTGTCATATCTAAAAATCTATTGCTGATCCATTGTCAGGAAATGTTGCACTATGTTTTACTCTAAGATTTTTGTAGTTTTAGTTCAAACTTAGGTCTTAGATTCATTTTGAGTTAATTTTTTATATGGTATGAGGTAGAAATGAAACATCATTCTTTGCATATGGATTTCTAGTTGCACTAGCACCATTTGTTAAACGGACTATTTCTAGTGCATGGTTTTGGCGCACTTGTGAAAAATCAGTTGGTTACCAATGTAATTTTTTTTCTGGACTTATCAATTCTGTTCCATTAGTCTACATATATCTTTATGCAAGTCTGACTCTCTTGATTACTGTAGATCTGTAGCAAATGTTGAAATCAGCTAGTGTGAGACTTCCAACTTTTTCTTTTGTTTTGCCTATTAAGATCACTTCCAATTTTATACAAATTTGAATTTCTGCTTTTTCATTTCTACATAAATGTCCACTAGAATTTTGATAGAGATTGCAGTGAATTTGTAGATTGCTTTGGGTAATATTGTCACCTTAATATCAAATCTTCTAATTAATAAACTCATGAAATATTTTCATTAGTTTAGGTCTTCTTTAATTTCTTTCAGTAATACTTTGAATTTTCAGCATGTAAGTCTTTCCTCTCCTTGATTTAATTTTGGCCAAGATATGTTCTTTTATATGCTAATTGTTAGAGGAATTCTTTGTTAATAATCTTTTCAGAATGTTTACTGCTGTTGTAGAGGAAGAAAATGTTTGTGCCTGTTGATATGCAACATTTAGGGATGTATTAGCTCTGACAGGTTTCTGTGGATAAGATTTTCTATGTCTAGGATCAGATCATGTCCTTTGTGATAAGAGTGTTTTCTTCTTTTCCAATTTGAATGTCTTTTATTTATATTTCTTGCTTAACTATTTTGGGTAAAATTTCAAGTGCAATGTTGAGCAAAAGTATTACAAGTGAATACCCTTGTCTTATTCCTGCTACTGGGGGATATTTAAGTCTTTTGACATTGAATATAATGTAAGCAGTGGGATTATGTAAATGTCATTTATTCTGTTAAGGAAGTCTTCCATTCCTAATTTTCTGAGTGATTTTATCAAGAAAGAGTATTCTACTCTGTAAAATGCTTTTTTTTGTATGTTAGTTGAAGTAATCACGTGACACTTTTCTCTCATCATTTTATTAAGGTGATGGTATCTGACATTGATTGTCATAGGTTTAACCACCCTTATATTCCTGGGATAAATCTTACTTGGTTGTGGTTTATAATGCTTTAAGATACAATTGTATCCAGTTTGGTCATGTTTTGTTGAGAAGTTTTGCAGTTTTATTTACTATTAGTGTGTATTTTCCTTTTCCTGTTGTGTGTTTTTCTGGCTTTGGCATCTAGGTAACACTAGCCTGATAGAATAAGTCATATTTTCTCTTCCTCATTTTTGTCAGAGTTTGAGAGGGATTGGTGTGAATATTTTTAATGTTTGGTAAAATTTACCAGTGAAGTCACGGGCTTGGGTTTTTCTCTATTAGAGTTTAGTTTCTGCAGTATCTTCAGCTGTAGTCAATGTCAGTGATGCCTGAAAATGTTTCAACGGCCTGGGATGCCGGAGTTTGTGCAGCTGCTCTGCCATGTCATTTGAAGACTGTTGACTGGGGGCAGTGTTGGTGGGCTGATATCTCTGATACTGCACTACTGTACCCACTTGAAACTAAAGCCAATACACCCACCCCAACTAACATCAAAAGACACATGTGTAGGTGGGAAAGTTTTCATATGATAGCTACTCTATAAAATTAGAAGAGTCAACCATTCTTTCAGGTGCACATATGTCAATACTGTAACACAAGAAATTAAGAAGAAAGAAAATATGATGCCGGTCAAAAATACCTCACAATAGTTATCCAGTAATTGTCCCCAAAGAAATTGAAATTTATAAATTACCTGAAAATGATTTTAAGAACACTCAGTGAGATACAAGACAATACTGATACACAACTCAACAAAAACAATCAATTCATGATGTAAATTAGGATTTCCACAAAGAGATAGATATTATTTTTAAAAAGCAAATAGAAATCCTGGAGCTGAAGACTACGATATGTGAAATAAAAAATATATCATTGAGAGTTTTTTTTTTTTATTTGAGATGGAGTCTTGCTTTGTCACCCAGGCTGGAGTGCAGTGGCAAGATCTCGGCTCACTACAACCTCTGCCTCCCAGATTCAAATGATTCTCTTGCCTCAGCCTCCCAAGTAGCTGGGAATTCAGGCATACACCACCATGCCTGGATAATTTTTGTATTTTTAGTAGAGACAGGGTTTCACCATGTTGATCAGGCTGGTCTCGAACTCCTGACCACATGATCTGCCAGCCTTTGCCTCTCAAAGTGCTGATATCACAGGTATGAGCCAACATGCCTGGCCTAATAGAGAGCTTTAACAGCACACTGTTAAAGTAGAAGAAAGTTTCAATTGACTCACAGTTCCACAGGCTTAACAAAAAGCATGGCTAGGAAGCCTAAGGAAACTTACAATAATGGCAAAAGACCAAGGGGAAGCAAGCATGCATTACCACTCCAGAAAGGGAGAGGCAGTGAGAGAGCAAAAGGGGAAGTGCCACATACTTTCAAACAACCAGATCTTGTGAGAACTCACTCATTGTCATGAGAACAGCAAAGGGGAAGTCAGGACACATGATCTACTCACCTCCCCCCAGGCCCCTCCCTCGACACATGGGAATTACAGTGGAATATGAGATTTGGGTGGAGACACAAAGCCAAACCATATCACTTACGTTGGATAAAATAAAATTTCAAGTAAAAAACTGTAAAAAGAGACAAAGGTGGTCATTATAGAGTGATAAAATGGTCAATTCAGCAAGAGAATGTAATAATTGTAAATGTATATGCACCCAACACTGGAAAACCCACATACATATAAAGGATTTTATTAGATCTTAAAAAATTAATAAAATATAATAGTAGGATCCTTTATCACTTCACTTTAAGCAACAGACAAATCATCTACAGAGAAAATCAACAAAGAATCATCTGATTTTAAATGCACTCTAGATTAAATTGACCTAATAAATATTTACAGAACATTCTACCCAATATTCTGGGTAGAGTACACATACCTGCAGAATACCCATCCTCATCAGCACATGCATCTTTATCCAGGTTATATGGTAAGCCACAAAATAAGTCTTAATACATTTTTTTAAAAAGTCATATCAAGTATCTTTTCTGACCACAATAAAATAAATTAGAAATCAATAGCAGAAAGAACTTTGAAAACTATGCAAATGCATGGGAAGTAAACAACATACTCCTGAACAATGAATATATCAGTGAACAAATTAAAGAAAAAAATTTTTTTAAAGTTCTTGAGACAAATAAAAATAAACCACAACCTACTATTGACATAAAAGAGTAAGTATGGGATAAAGTAAAAACAATTTTATGAGAAAAGTTTATAGTGGCACACGCCTACATCAAAAAATTAGAAAGATTTCAAATAAACAACCAAATGTTGCCCCTCAAAGAACCAGGAAAACAGGAATAAAATAAACGAAAATTATAGGAAGAAATAAATACCAGAGCAGAAATAAATGAGAGACAAAAAATAGACAATATCAACAAAATGAAAAGCTTATTTTTTGAGAAGAAAAAGAAAATTGACAAACCTTTTGTCAGGTTAACTAACGAAAAAAAGAAAATTCAGATATATAAAATCATAGATAAAAATGAGAAATTACAAATCATACAACAGAAATATAAAGAAGCATATGATATTATCGTGAATAACTTTAAACCAACAAATTGGAAAACCTAAAGGAAATGGATAAATTCCTGGGCACACAAAATCTACCAAAATTGTGTCATGGAGAAGTAGAAAATCTGAACAGATCAATAATTAGTAATTATATTGGCTTCACAGCTGAATTCTATCGAACCTTTATAAAAGAACTAATACCAATGCTTTGCAAACTATTCCAAAAAAAAAAAAAAAAAGAAAAAAGGAATTCTTCCATACTCATTCTATGAGATCACCATTACCTTAAAACAAAACCAGACAAGAATACACACAATAAAGAAAACTATAGGCAATACCTCTGATGAACATAGATGCAAAAATTCTCAGCAGAATCCTACCAAACCAAATTCAATGGCAAAATTAAAAAATACGTATTCACCATGATCAAATGAGATTCACCCCTAGAGATGCAAGGATGTTTCAACATATGGATATCAGGAAATGTGATACAGCACATTACAGACTAAAGGATAAAAACCATACGATCAGTTCAATAGGTATAGAACAACATTTGATAAAATTCAACATCCCTTCACTATAAAGTCTCTCAACAAATTAGGTTTGAAAGAATGTATCTCAATACAATAATGGCCGTATATGGCAATTCTATATCTAATATCACCAGAAAAAAATGAAAGCTTCTCCTCTAAGATCGGGAACAAGAAAAGGATGCTCACTCTCACTACTTTTATTCAATATAGTATTAGGAGTAATAAACAAAGCAATTAGGCGACAAAAATAAATATACAGCATTGAAATCAGAAAGAAGAATGTCAAATTGTCCCTGTTCACAGACTACATGATTATATACAGAAAATCCAGAAGACTCCACCAAAAAATTGCTAGAACTAATAAATAAATTCAATAGAGCTAGAGGATATAAAATTACCAAATACAATCAGTCATGTTTCTATTGTCAAAGGTGAATGTCCTGTAAAGAATTAAGAAAGCAGTCTTATTTACAATAGCTGCCAAAAATTAAAATGCCCAAACATAAATGTAACCAAGGGGTAAAAGATCTCTACAATAAAAAATATATGGGAGACGGGGATGGAGGCAGCAAACCACCATGTCATGTGTATACCTATGAAACAATCCTGCAAGATCTGCACATGTACCCCAAAACTTAAAGTAAAATAAAAATATAAAAAAATATAAAACATTAATAAAGGAAATTGAGGAGGACATGAATACATAAATATGTGCCATGCTTATTAATTAGAAAAACTACTATTGTTAAAATGTCCATACCACTGAAAGCAATCCACAGATTCAATGCAATTCCTATCAAAATGTCAACAACATTCTCCCAGGAAAAAAGGAATCCTAAAATTTTCATGAAACCACAAAATACCCTAAATAATAAAAGGAATCCTGAAAACAAAAGCAAAAACAAAAGCAAAATACAAAAGTACAAACCTGGGGCATCATATTACCTGATTTCAAGATATACTAAAAAGCAATACCAGCCCAAGCAGTATGGCATTGACAGAAAAATGGACACACAGACCAATGGAACAGAATAGAAAGCACAGGTATAAATCAATGCACTTACAGTCAACTAATTTTTGACAAAGTTGCCAAGAACAGGCATTAGGGAAAGGACAGTGTCTTCAGTAAATGGTGGTAGGTAAACTGGATATCTGCATGCAAAATAATAAAGCTATCCCCTTATCTCTCTGATCATATAGAAAATCAACTGAAAATAAAGCAAAAATTTAAGTGTAAGACAAAAATATCTATAGAACCATTAGAAGGAAAAAAGGAAAAAAGCTTTATGACATTCTTCTTGGTAAGGATTTTTTGGGTAAGAACTCAAAGAACAGGCAACAAAAGGAAAAGAGAAAAATGGGATCACATCTGAGTAAAAAGCTTCCGCATAACAAAGAAGACAACACAGTGAAGAGATAACCTACTGAAAATGAAAACATTTGCAAACTATAAACCCTAGAAGGGGTTAATAGCCAAAATATATTAAAAATCAAACAATAGCAAAAATATTAAAAGATGAATGCTAAATAATTTGTTTAAAAATGAGCAAAAGACACGAATAGACATTTCTCAAAGGAAGATGAACAAATGTTCAATATGTATATTTAAAAAAGTTCAACATTACTAATCATCAGAACAAAGCAAATCAATACTACAATGAGGTATCACCTCTACCCAAACTGAATGGCTATTATCAACTAAAAATATAACAAAAGCTGATATGGATGTGAAGAAATGGGATCATTTATGCACAGTTGGTAAGAATATAAAATTAGAACAGCCATTACGGAAAACATGGAAGATCCCCCCAAAATTAAAAATAGAATTAACATATAATTCCTTAGTGCTCCTACTGGGAACGTATCTAAAGATAAAATCAGTATGTCAAGGAGACACCTGTACTATTTTTATTTTATTGCAGCACTATTCATAGTAGCCAAGATACAGAATCAACCCAAGTATCCATCAATAAATGAATGAACAAAGAAAATGTGGTATACTTAAGCAATAAAATATTATTCAGTCATTAAAAAAAAACAACAACCTTCTCATTAGCATTTCATGTATTGCTAGACTGAAGGCTTCAATTGCTTTTTGGTTGTTGGCTGAGACCTTCCTCAATTCCTTGTCAGGTGAGCTTCTCCATGGGGCTACTAGTTTCATCAGAGTAATCAAGTGATAGAGCAAGAGAGGGAAAGTCAATGCAATGTAAGGCACATTCTTTGGTAACTTAATTTTAGAAGTGACACTCTACCACTTTTGCCATATTTTATTTGTTAGAAAAATGTCACTACGTGAGCCCACACTAAAGAGGAGGTGATTATAGAAAGTCATGAATACTGCAATACACGATTCATTGAAACGTTGAAAGCTTTTTCGGAAGCTGCCAAACACAGCATGGTATATTTTCAAAGTACCATGCTAGCCATAATCACAAAGGTTCTCCAAGCTATATTAAGTTTATATAGTAAATAAACTAGCATTGAGATTTTCATCAGAGGATGCATTACATATATGCAAGTATTGCATTAGTTTTTTGCATAATGTGACAAAGGTTACTATAAAATTTTAATGTATGATAAAATAATTACTTTGGTAGTATTACCAGATCGAATTATATTATTATAAAATAGATTAATAAATTCAGAAGCAATTACACAGCATTCCTCAATAGAACATTCTCTAATGAACTTGAGTTGTGTAGATTAAGTGTTTTCATTGCCCAGACAGCCAAATGAGGTCCAAATATTGAAAATGTACAATTTCCATGTCTAAATGTCCTTAAAGAATGTTTATTGTCTAGGGTTCCTTTACATTTTATTAATTTAACTTATCTTGCAGAATACTTGAACACTAAATTATGTATTCTGATGAAGTGTTGGGAGGATTTAAATTCTGTATATTAAAAATCAAGTAATTTGTGGCAAACATATGAAACTTCTACCAAGAAAAAAGAGTTTCTTTGTTGAAAAAAGTGCTCCTTTGAGAGAGTTTGACACAATTAATTATATTGATTAGGTATGTTTTTTAAGCTCAATTATTTTAATTAATGTTTTATTATTAAAATAAATTATGTATATGATATTAAAGTTTTAAAAGTTCAGTTGTGTAGGAAGTTAAAATTTATCACTTTATTCCAACTCCATATCTCATTCTCCAGAGACAAGTAATATTTATGGTATGTGATTCCCTTCACGTGCAATGTCAAATCTATTTATATGGGTTTGTGTGTGGGACTGGATGCATAATTTTTCTCTGTAAATGGATCATGATTTAATACTACCCAGATATATTTGATTTCTGTTAATGATGTTTTGAATATATTACCTTTCATTTGTATGTGGATGTGTGTGTGTATATATATATATATATATATATATATAATCCCTATTATTTTTTATTTCTATATATTCCATTACATTCCTTCAGTGTACTTCGCATATTTAAGTAGTTTCATAAGCATCAGTAATTGTTTTCCATTAATACATGAATGCTGTGATGAATATACCTTCTTATATTGATTTGCTCTTTTGTGAGAAGTGCTATGTGAATCTTTAAAATTAGATAGACACTTCCAAGTAGTCTTAAAATTTTCTGCGTCAGATTGTATTCCCATTAACTTCTTTGAGAGCCCGTGTTTTCTTACAGCTTGACAACATAGTATGCTGTTCCTTTGTTAGATAAAAGTTATCATCTTACTGCTTTCATTTTCATTGTTTTAGTAAGATCACATGTTAATGTGTTTGTTTTCATTTATATTTTGTTTCTTAATTGTGACTGCGTAAGTTTAACCATACTTGTCTCATTTTTATGCATTTTCTGCATAATAAGGAGCTATGCCTGTGTTGACATGTGCTGCAAATGTCTCTAGCTGCTTATTTATATTTTGGCTTTTGTTTTGACAGTGTATACTGCTCTATCTATCCACCAATGTAGCAATATGATTTTGTTTTGTTTTGTGGATTTTATGGAAGGCTTACATAGATAAATTTCCATGTGTATTATTATTTTTAAGTGACATATTTATAGTATTATTTTATTTAAATTTCTTGTATTTAGCTTTTATTTAAGTGAAGAGTTTATTTAACTTCCACATTTTTCACTCAATTATACAACAATTTTTTATTACCAAATTGCCTATTTCTGGAATAAATTTCATTGTTTTCTCACTAATTTGAAATGTTACTATTAACTTCTAGATAACTTCTAAAAATATAGATTTCTCTATAAGAATTATGTTCCTCTTTATCTATCTTACACGAACTCTTTAAATGGTAACATATGTTATAACATATCAGTTTTGGCAACTATTTATTTTTTTCATCATGTTGTTCCTTTTCAAAATTTTCATTAGTATTTGTACATTTTTTTTAAAGTTCCCTAAATTCTGTTGACATTATCATTGAGATCTCATCAGTTTAATAAATAAATTTAATGAAAATATGTAGGTATAATTAAGATATATGTATTATATAATAAAATTATATATGTAGATATAAACAACCTATATATAAGTGATATATATTTGTTTGTATGTATCTGTATATGTATATTTGAGATAATAGTCAAATAATTCAGTATAATAAAATATATAAAGTAGCATTTAGTGTATTCAGGATATTGTGGATCAGTCACCTCTGTATAGTTGCAAAACATGTTCATCACCCAAAGGGAAACTGTTGGGAAAGACAGCAAGGTAGATTGTTGCCCCTTGCATAGCAACCAAAGAGTGGACTTGGGGCTAGAGGATGTCCTTACAAAAATAAAAAGACCTTACTGCGTTTGCTGGATGTAACTGTCTACTTGGAAATGCTTTTCCTTCTTTTGGATTTGATGAGCAAGTTTGTTCTACTTAAGTGTGTGAATTACATGGTACCTGGCCAGCTCCACTGCTTTATCTGTTCCTGATGGGTTTGTGGGGGAGGAGGGGGAGTAGGGTCCTTCAACTGCAACACAAGAGCTGTGTATGCAGACCATCTCCTTGCATCAGCTGCAAGGTGAGGTCTGCTGGCCATGGAGACTGATGTTCATTTTTGAAGCTGATCTTTGTTTTTCTAAGTAAAAGTGTTCCATCCATTGCCTGTGTGAGCCATATCTTTCTTGGTGATGCCAACATCTGCAAACCATGCACTGGGTTAATATCATGGGACTGTCACTCCTGTTGGAAGGCAGCAGGTCTCACTTGTGTGTTCTCTCTCTCTTATAAACATACAGACATATACACACACACAGATGAACACATATATATGCATGTACATTCATGTAATTATTAAATAGGTTTTTGAGGTAACAGATAACATTAAATGAACCATTTTAAAGCTACGATTCAGTGGCATTAGTGCATCTACTATGTTGTGGAACCATCGCCTCCATCTAGTTACAAAATATTTTTTTCCCTAAAAGAAATGCTGTATCCATTCAGCTGTCACTCATCCAGCTGTCTTCTTTCATCAGCCCCTGGAATCCACTAATCTGCTTTCTGTGTCTATGGATTTGCATATTTAGAACATTTCATATACCTGGAGTCATACACTATACAACTTTCATGTCTGGCTTGTTTCACTTAGCATAATGTTTCTGAGGTTCATCCATGTTGTAGCATGCAGTAATATTTCATTTGTTTTTATGGCTGAATAATATTCCATTTATGAATACATTGTTTTCTTTATTCATTTTTCAGTTGATGGCTACTGAGGTTTGTGTCCACCTTTTGACAACTGTCCATAGTACGGTTATGAATACTCGTGCATAAGCTTTTGTATGAATACCTGCTTTCAATTTCTTATAGTATATATCTGAAAAGAAAATTACTGAGAATTCCATGTAATTTTTTCAGGAACCACCAAACAGTGCTCCATACTGGCTAGTGGTTCACTGAGGAATTTGACATTCCCTCCAACAATGTATGCAGGTTACAGTTTCTCCACATACTTGTTAATACTTTTTTTATTTTTTTGGTTTGTGTGGGTTTTTTTGTTTTTGTTTTTTTGAGACAGAGAACTCACTCTGTCACCCAGGCTGAAGTGCAACAGCAGGAACTCAGCTCACTGCAGCCTCCACCTCCCAGGTTCAAGTGACTCCCCTACCTCAGCCTCCCAAGTAGCTGGGATTATAGACGCACACCACCATGCCCAGCTAATTTTTGTATTTTTAGCAGAGACAGGGTTTTGCTTTGTTGGGCAGGCTGGTCTCGAACTTCTGACCTCAACTACGCACCGGCCTTGGCCTCCCCAGTGCTGGGATTATAGGCGTGAGCCACCACACCCTGCCTGTGTTTTTGTTTTAAAATTACAATTATACTATTGCCTGTGAAGTGTTACTGTGCTTTTGATTTACATTTTTTTTAATGACTAAGGATGTTGACTTTATTTTTATGTGCCTGTTGGCCATTTGTATGCCTTTTTGAAGAAAGCATTATTGAGGCCTTCTGCCAATTGTTTTAATTGAGTTACTTGTCTTTTTGTTGTTGAAATGTACAAGTCTTTTATGTATTTTGGATACTAGACTCTTTTCATATATAAGATTTATAAACATTTTTCTCATTGTGTAAGTTTCTTTTCCTTTCTTGATATTGTCTTTTGATGTTCTATTTTTAATTTTTATGAAATCCAGTTTGTCTATATTTTTCCTTGTTGCTACTTCTTGTGAAGTCATTGCCAAATACAATGCCATAAATCTATTTCTCCATGTTTTCTTCTATGAGTTTTACATTTTAACCTGTGCATTTTGATCTTTGATTTATTTGAGTAAATTTTTGCATATGTTGCAAAATAAGGGTTCAAGTTCAGTCCTTTGCATATAGATATCCAGTTGTGTTAGAACCACTTGGTGAAGAGATTCTTCTTTGGGTCCTTTTGATAGATTTAGGGGATACAAGAGCAGTTTTCTTATATAAAAATAAAGAGACTCTTTTTTCCCCCATTGAACAATCTTCCCACTCATCAAAATATTAAGTAATTTTCTATTTTTACTTCATAAGCTTATTTTAAATGGACAAATAAACATTTTATATATTTATAATATACAATATTTTGTTTTAAAATAT
Source organism: Cacajao melanocephalus (assembly GCA_963573385.1). Lineage (NCBI taxonomy): Eukaryota > Metazoa > Chordata > Mammalia > Primates > Pitheciidae > Cacajao > Cacajao melanocephalus. The sequence continues at coordinate 31,304 of CAUYLG010035732.1, forward strand.
GTGTGCATTTTGGAATGACTAAAAGGTAATTAACTTATGCATTACAGCTATCTTGATGTAATCACACACATCATTTTTTTGTGGTGTAAAAACTTAAAATGTGTATATATCTTTTCCAGCTGGTGATTTATTTCTTACATATATAGCCAGTAGTGGGATTGCTGTTTCATGTGATAGCTCTATTTTTCATTATTGGGGGGAACATCCATACTACTTTTTAAAAATTATTGTACTAATTTACATTCTTATCAACAGAATACAGGGTTTCATTTTCTCCACATCCTTTCCAACACTTGTTAGCTTCGTCTTTTTGATAATAGCCAATCTAACAAGTGTGAACTGGCATCTCATTATGGTTTCAATTTGCCTTTTTCTGATGATTAGAAATGTTCAGCATTTTTTCATGTACCTGTTGTCTATTTATATGTCTTCTTCTGAGAGGTGTCTATATTTTGTTTTGAATATTTTTTTGTCTAGCAAATATTTTTTGACATATTTCAAAAAATATTTGTATATTTATTTTTAAATTTACTGATAGAATATATTATAGTCTTTACTATTTTTAAAATAAGTGACCATTACTATCTCAAAATGCAGAAGTATTTATTCATCTATACTTATTCAGTGACCACATGAAATTTATTTTGGGTTCTAGTATTTGTTTTTCTTTTCAAAATTTTACATGTGCAAAATGATGTCATGAATTAGCAATATTTGGGTTCCTATTTTCTAATAGTTATACCAGGGAAACGGTATTAAGTAGCAGATCTGTGGTCCATTCACTTCCTTTACTGAGGAGATGCTCTCAGATCATCTACACAAAATTCATAGGAACATTTGCCAGCAGTCATCCAGTAAAATGATCAAGTGTTCGTATCAGTATTATTCACAGAAAAACAGGTGAAAACAATGCAAATGACCATCAACGGATGACACAATAAATAAAATGTAGTATATTTTACAATACAATACAATGGAGTATTATCCAGTCTTTATAAAAAACGAATGAAATCCTGGCAGATGTTACGACATGGATGAATCTTGAAGACCTCATGCTAAATGAAATATTGTATGAGTAAAACTGTGAGATACCTAAGAGAAGTGAAATTCATAAAGACAGAAAATAGAGTGAAGATTTATAAGATGAGAAAAAAAGGGGAAATGGGAAGTTATTGTTTAATGGGTAAAATGTTTTAGTTTTGGAATATTAAAAAAAAATTCTGGAGATAAATGGTTGTGATGTGAATGATCCAAACTATATATTTATATGTAAACCCATGTGAATAAAATGAACTATATATTTAAAAATACTTAACCTGGTCAATTTTGTGTTCTGTATATTTTACCCAAATTAAAATATATATAACATTATCTTGCAGAGTAAAAGCAATACTCTCATATTTTGCATATTTCAGAAAAAAAAAAAAAGAAGAAGAAAACAAAAGTGATGCTCCAGTTTCTCTAAAACTTGCTTTCAGTACCTGAGGCAGACCATGTCATTACCATAGATGTATACAGTTCTTAAATACAAGGATATTTCCATACCTCTGTGACAATTTACATGCAGAAAGCCTGCAGTGAATGCAAGAGAATACTTCAGACCTAAGGAGTGTATCATTGTTTCGCTTGAAGCAGAGACCGCCAAAATGGCTTCATCAATCCTGACATACTAAATGTGGAGTTTCTCTTGCTTCACCAAGAGAGAAGGAGATCCAGAGGATTGACTAGGACATTTCTGGTTGGGAATGTTAAATGTGCGACCATCCCTGTGGACAACACAACTGATGCATAAAGCACAATATGCCACAATGTAGACAAACCTACTCTCTGCTGAAGCCACTAACGTGTATACCAGTTTTACTCATGAAATCTTCTTTGACCTAGCTATTTCCAGATTAAATACTTCTACTTTTGAAACTGTTTATGAACTTCATTTCCTCAAGAAGACAAAATAAAACACAACTCTAAAATTCAAGTTATTTGATCTGGCTGCACACAAGAGCAGTTTTGTCTCAATTGTTTAACCATATCCCTCCATAGTTTCAGAATATTATGAGTCACACTTTGAATTACTTGTCATGTAGACCTCAACAAAATATAGAATAATTTTTAGCATTTAATTGACAATAGCTATTGCTAACTTTGCAGTTTGCAGGCTATGTTTACTTTTGTAGCTAATTTTCACATAACCTGAGATAAATACTATCAATAAATAAGATGAGAATGAAGGATGCTGAACAACAGAGCTTTTGTACTCTGTGACTATAAATCAAAATAGTTCCTTGCTAAGATAGCTGTCTAGGTATGTTATAGAGCAAATTGCTGCAGTCTTCCCAGTAAACAGTTTTCACAGTTTAACCTATTTCTCCAAATATACTAAATGCATATAAAATGTGAACATGGGTAAATTTTAATTAATGAAAGGGTAAATGGAAAGTAGAAAGGTTTGAGGGAGATGGATTTGGAGATGATTTGAGTCGTATGATATTACAAATAATACCCTTCCAGAGGTGTACAAAAGATGTGTATATAATGTCTTACGGCTATATTTAGGGATGAAACATACTCAAATTAACAGTATCATCTATTCTTCCTATAGTGCACAACTTTCTTCAGTGTCAACTGCTAAAGCTATGCACAGTAGCTTGATTGGCACTTTTCTCATCAGGCCTTTTATGTATATTCCATTAATATTTAAAACATGCAATTTTGTCAAGAATTTCATGTTGTGATTAGCTTTGAAAAAAGATGAAAAAGTGATGGGGCTTATATATTGGGGGGGGGGCGCTGCCTACTGGTAAGGTAGTAATTTCCAAGGCTAAGTACCAAGTATTTTATATTATATTTATAAAAGTTTTAAAATCGCATGAATTTGTAGTATATATATATAAATCAAGTTTCTTCTGTTAGTTTATTTAGTCAAATACTTAAAGGTAAATTGAATCTGCAATAATGAAAAAGGTAATTCAATTGTACAGAGAACAAAAAAGTAAGGAATACTTGTACTTTATTTGTATGTGTTATATTAACTTTATATCCCAACAAGATAGTAGAAAAAAAAAAAAGAAAAATGCAGGCAAAGAAACTTAATGAACTTAGTTGCAAAAATAATTATGGCAAAGCAAATATAGAAAATATTTGACATTATTTGAAAAAAGGTACATAATAGTCAAGGAAGATGTATGTCAGAAATGCATTTTTTTTTTTTGCTAAACTGTAGAAAATCTGGTAGTTTAATTCACCACATTATTTTCAAAAATTGAAATAATATGGTCAACTCAAAAGATGCATAAATATATGTGATGTAATTCAACACTCGATCATAATAAAATTACATGAAATTAACAGGAGAGTTGAACTTTCTTAACTTCATTGAGGATAGCTATTTAATTAAATGCATTCCAATTACATTTAGAAACAAACAAGAAAGCTTGTCCTTAATGAATAATTCTATATAGTCAACACTGTTTTAAAAAATTTTGCAAGTACAAAAAGATGATAAATAAAGGTGCCTACGAACTAAAAAGAACACCAACATTATCTGTCTTTTATAGTTGAATAGGTGATCTACATAAGTACAATAAGCAAACTATAGGCAAAATAGTGTAACCTTTCTAATTAAAAGGTCAGTATAATAATAATTGATTTTACTCCCTGAAACCAATAGCAATATTTAGACAATCTAACTTTGCAATGAAAAATGTATGGAGAAAAACACTAATAGAACACATGCCTGCAGCTTATAAGACATTTGGAAACATTTTTGGAAGTTTTAATATAAAACAAAAAATCAAAGGCAAAATTTTCATGGTTGAAAATACTCAAAATCATGATGGCATGCACTCCAAACAAATGGATCTATGTATCTACTACAAGTCAAATTAAAAGTTCCAAAATACTTTATGAAGGAATTGGATGAATACTAAAATTTATATAGGTGGGCAACGATTCAAAAAATCACCAAAAATGTTTGAGAGAAGAAAATCAAGTGGAAGAAATGTCTCTCTGGGTGGCATGTTGCAGTTTTAAATAAAATGTCATCAAAATAGTATGCTATTAGATTGGGGATAAATACTGTATATATAGCAGGTAAAGGGCTCAGAAACATATAGACACAAATCTTTCTGAGCTAGCAATTTCTGCAAGAAGGATTTACTTTTTATCCAGCACCTTTAAATGATAAGTCATTTTCAAACTACTTAACTTAGGAGCCAATTTGATGAGACTTCTGGTGGTCAAGGATATAATCATTTGAGTAGCAAAACAATGATAACTGCAGTGGATTGAAATGTATAATACATCTTTGCATTCATGAGTTCATAAGGATATTAAAACAAATTTATAGTAACCTTTGGTGGTTTCTAGGGTTTATATTTTTAAAAATTATTAATGATAAAAGAAAGTAACTACTTCTCCTTCATTAAAAAATCTTTTCATTAGGATAGCAAAGTCATTAAAAGATAAGCTTTTTTAATTATAGAATTATGCCAGCTTATGAATAAGGAACAAATGTTCAAATTATGTTACCACCATTTAAAAATAAACCGATAAAATGGTGGATCTAGTCTTTAATATGGCTGTGAGAACCACACAAAAACACTATATCACTGGTTATAATGTGCCTCCTGATAGAAACAAACAATACTTCCAATGAGGTAATGCTGCCAAAAAAGAAAAACTGACCTTGAACTGTATTTCAATTCTACCAAATCCTTTTAGAGAATACTGAGGATAGTGAGAAATATTCAATCATGCTACAGCTAAATCAGCCAAAGTCAAAATATAGATAATAAGATATTTGCAAATCCAGATTATGAAAAAGTCTACCCAAGAAACCATGCACAAAAATATTTTTCAACAAATAATTTGGAAACTCCAAGAACAGAATGAGATAAGCCAAATAGTTTTTCAAAGACTTTTATAAAACCTAGCAAACAAATGAAAATCTACCGTAACAATATACAGATATGGATTGCATTTAAAGTTATTTTGAAATTTTTATTTAAGAGATAACTGGGGAAATTTCAAAACTGACTAAAGACCTGATGGTATTAAATAACTATTGACAAGTTTGTTGAGATTTGAAAAATTATTGTCATTATGCCTGAAAAACACCAACTGATATTCTTTTATAATTGCTTAGTAAAATACTATGAATAAAATGTTAGTGGGGTTTGGGTTTGTTTCAAAATAAACCTGGGTGTGAGAGAAAGTGGAAGAGTTATGGACGGAAATTAATGACCATGAATCATTAATTGTGGCCCTACCACAATCATAGTTGCTTTAGATTTCTAGAATCTGAGTAATATATATTACCTGAAGGTCTTGGGGCTAGCCCCTAGTGCCTTTTTTTTTTCGTTTTTTGAGACAGTCTTGCTCTGTTGCATAGGCTGCAGTGCAGTGCCACGATCTTGGCTCACTGCAACCTCAGCCTCCTGGTTTCAAGCAATTCTCTGCCTCAGCCTCCCGAGTAGCTGGGATTACAGGTGCCCGCCTCTGCACCTGCTTAATTATTTTGGATTTTTAGTAGGAGGGGATTTTACCATCTTGGCCAGGCAGGTCTTGAACTCCTGACCTTGTGATCCACCTGCCTCAGCCTCCCAAACTACTGGGATTACAAGAGTGAGGCACCATGCTCGGTGTAGTGCCTTTCAAATTGAATGCTCTCTAGACTTTTATTTTCCAATACTGTAGCTACTAGGCACATGGGGATATTTAGATTTCAAATTGAGTTTAAAAATTCAGTTCCTAGGAAGTAAAAGCCACATATAAAGGGCTCAATAGCCACATATGGCTAGTGGCTATTGTAATGGATAGCAATTATATAGAATGTTTCTATATCATCACAGAAAATTCTATAGGATAGTATTAGCCTAGGGAATTTCTTTTAATAGTCAATCACTGGTGAAAGTTGATACACGTAAGCTGTTGTGATAAGCTGCCTAGGACATAGCTGTTATGTGATAAATATCATGCTGCTTTCATGGCTTTTAATATAAAGAATCACATCTAGCATAAATTTTTTTCTTCTTAAATTACATGTAAGACTGTATACTGTGGATTTTAATCAATTTTTATGAAATAATTATCAGAATTATCATCCTAATATTACAAACTTTTATATGTAACAGGCATAAGTTTATAGAGTTTAGTTAATGTATTCACAATTTCACAGCAAACAGTGGTATAGGTAAGTTTGATCTCCAGCACTAGGCAGGTCAAGATTATCTTTTCTATAAATAAGATTAAAATGTGTAAATACTTTATCATAGTGTTTATCATATAATAATCATTTACTAAATGAAAGCTATCATTCTAATTATTATAACCCTTTAGATATTTAATCTATATGAATTGCTCAACTAATTTTTAAATGAAGCAACATGAGTAGAAAATACATATCAAATGTATTTTATGAGAAACAAGTATATAAATATGTCAGCAAGTATACATAAATATAAGGTACCATTAAATAAACAAAGATGAAGCGATGAAGAAATAATGAATAATTCAACTAAAATATATAATTAGGAATGCTTGCTGAAGTATAGACAGATGGCATTGCTAGTTTATAACTACTAGTAGGATGTGATATTGCCATCAGCTTGGTAAAGAATGCTTATATTGTGTATCTTCACAAAGTAATTTTTTTCAAATATTCAGTTCTGAGAAACTTTTTACTTGCATCATATGCTATGTTTTCTTTTCCTTTCTTATTTTTACAAGACAATTAAGCAAACATATAATGTCATAGTTCCTGAATATTTCCAAGAAAGAACTTTAACTAATGTAAAAATGTTTTTCTGCAAAAATTTGCTTTGTATCAAGAAAGCTGATTCCCTTGTCAAAAAGTCTTGGATATCAAATATTTGTATTATTAATAAAGGATACTAAATAGAAATGACAAAAAAATATATTTAAACCACCATTTTAATTAATCTATATTCCATGGCCTGATTTTAAGAGCAGTAGTAAATTTGTGACCAGTTAAGAAGCAAACAGATTATAGAATATGTCTGGAAAACTGTTTTTGTGTGATTTTAGTTGACCCAGAACGCTAGCACTTATACAATATAAAACAGAGCATTCTCTGCTGTATATTGTCCCTAATGATGGCATTAAGAGTTATTAAAAAGAATGGGAGAAAATAGGAGCACATTTAAATGCTGGAAAGATATAAAATAGTAAAAGCTGACAAAATTAGTATTGTTCACATTTCAAGTAGCCATATTCTTTCTTGGGAATAATACAGTAAAATAAGAATACATAAATTAAATCAAAATAATACATTCTAAGCATTAAACAAAAGTTTCTTTTTTTATTGACAATATTGTACAGCTGAAATTTTAATATACATGAAAACGTACAAATATTACATATACAAGTAGAATATCATTTTAGCCCTTACAATGTAAAAATAAGCTTATGTAGACAAATGTGGTTATATTAGCAGTTATTACTCATAATCACTGATGTTGAAAAAGATCATAATTTTATCCACACAATGAGGAAACCGAGAAGATTTTGATTTCAAACTTATGTGAAACAGAGAAAAATTTGCAATGTAAAACATCTATATTAGACACTGACATCTTAAACCATTATAACCTAATTCATATCAAAATTAAAAAATTAGAAAATCAAATTAGTGTAAGAAAATAAAAATTGAATATACATATTTCTCAATACAGTACTAATCTTTCAAACATCTGATATTTCCATTCGTAAAATTTTCAGTATATTTTAGAATGTTGATGCAGATCTTTGGGGGAAAACAGATATCAAGGGGGATAAAAAGAACTTAATTTAAAAATAATAGAAGAAGAAAAATACCATGGCTTCTTTTGAATTGGTAAAACTTTAAAAAGAATTGTTTTCCGATTTAATACACTCTCAGTTGATAATTGTGTTGGCATTTGAAACAATATGACTGATTTCTTTTGTCATATCTTGCTTGCATTTTTGAATGTTGAGTCTTTTAGCCATGGAGAATCTATTTCTTATTTAATCTAAAGTGCTGTTACATTTTCTACAACACAGCATGATTTTTAAAATGTATGTATCATTGTAAAATTAAGATTTTTTTCTCTCCCTTTATCTGTGTATTTATTCCTACCCTCCTGGGGCTTATGATCCATAAATAGTTGTAGGCTATAAACAAAAATAAATATACAGAATAGAGAAAATATTTAAAAATAATTTTTCAGGAAAAATAATAAAGGAAATACTGAATACTGGAGTTTTAGAGTGAAAATAAGGGTACAATTTAGAATAAAATATTTGACATATATATTACCGAAAATGTAAGATTTGATTAAAGACTTGCAGATATCTGTGAAAGAACAATCCAAGAAAAAGGAACAGCTAATGCAACTACCTTAGGTGGGACAATGTGTACAGTGTTTGAGGAACTGTAAGGAAATCTGTATGGAGAGACAGCAGACTATCTGGTAATAATTTAAGAAAAAGATGCTCAAATCAAAAAGGGAGTTGAGAATATAGCAGAAACGTATGACTCACTGTTATAATTTTTATCTTTAGGATGACAGGAAGCTTTTTAATGTTCTGAGCAAAAAAGCAGTATGATACTCATTTAAGGTTTTTAAAGTTGTATTTTTTTATGATAATCACAACTAAGTGTCCATATGTATGGGGTATAAGGTGATGCTTTAATACATGTATACATTGTATAATGATCAAATCAGGGCAATTAGTATATGTATCATTTTAAACATTTATCCTATTGTTGTGGTGATAATATTCTAAATCCTCTAGCCGTCTTAAAACATGCAATACATTATTATTAGCTACATTCACACTACTATGTAGAAGAACAACACCTCCTATCACTCTGATGTTGAGACTAGATGGGGAACCATGGAAGCAGAGAAACCAGTGAGGAGGTTCTTGCAGTAATGCCACTAAGATACCTGGACAGTAGTGGCAGAAGAAATGAGAAGTGCTCCAACTCTGAATATTTGTTGAATGTATAATCAAAGGATTCCCTTACAAAATGTATATGGGATATGAGAGACAGATGTCAAGAATGTCCCTAAGATTTTGACCTAAACAATTGTAAAGACTGAATTAAGATGAAGAAAGCTGAAAATATAACATAAATGAGAGGTAAGATCAAAAGTTGGGTTCAGAAAAGTTTTTAAATAAATTTTCTGTTTTTGTTTTAGTGAAAAGGTTGAATATGCAATATTTTACATGAGTCTGGAGTTCAGGACTGACGTCACACTGGACATATACATTGTGGTTTTTTTAGCCTAGAAATGGGACTAAAAATTTTAAAAGATCATCAAACAAGTGAATTTACCTTCACCCTTGATATCTAATCAAGTTCCTCATCCCTCTATCCTTGATATCCAATTAGATTTCTCTTTTTGCACCCTTGATATCTAATCAAGTTTCTCTTCCACCACTTTTTATACCTAACCAAGGTCCTCTTATTAATTTTCCATCCACTAAGCTTCTCACTTTGCCTGATGACTATAAATTTCAAGTTCCCAAGTTATGGTCAGAGTTGAACTCAGTTGAAATACTGCTCCCCTACAGAATACAATTTGTCTTGTTATTTTTAGTAAGTTTCTGGGGTAATTTTTCTCCTTAATAGTTCTGGCATCATGACTAAGATATGATTATATTCACTGTGAGACCCCCAGATTTTGTGTTCAGGTCCTCAAGGGCATACCTTTGAAGACTTTGTCTTCCCATGTCAGTGACTGATTTATTTTATCACCTGAAAGTTTGTGTTCTGCCAAAATTCATTTTGAAATCCAATCTTCCAAGTGATGGTGTAATGAGGTGGGACCATTGGAAAGTATGGTTATGAGGGTAGATTTGTGCCCTTATTAGAAGTGGCCTGAAAGCTAGCTAACTCTCTTTCCACCAAGTTAGGGTACAAGAAGAGTGTCATCTGCAAAGAGGAAGAGCGCCCTTACAGGGATCCAATCATGTCAGCATCCTTATCTCTTATTTCCAGCTCTCAGAACCGTGAGAAATAAATTTCCACTGTGAATAAGCTACCCAATCTATGGTACTTTGTCGTATCATCTAAAACTGACTAGGACAGAACCTTAGTTTTATGACATGGAAAATCATCATCGAAACCTCTTTCGGTTGGATTTTTGCTCTTTGATATTTAGAGTACTCGTTCTTTCAAACAAGTGGAGATCTTGCTTCATTTTTGTTTTTCTTTGTAAAGTCCTCATTTGTACAGGTCTCTTTAGGATTTTCTTTCTTGTTGTTATTTTTGATACTGCTTTCCTCATGGGAAATTCTCATTCTTCTGATTCTCCTCCTCTGAAGGTTTCTGCTGACTCTTCATGAACTATGGCACTTGACTTTGTCTGGTTTCTTCCTTGTTGGCATGATTTTATCAGTAATAATTTGGATGCTCAGTGGCTTCATGGGAAAATTTAAGAGCTCCCAAAACTGACCTCTTCCTTCCCATCACCTCTGCTCTTCCTTCTTCTTGTTACCACACTTGATCTTCCCCTCAGCAACCTTAATCTTTTGATTTATGTTCCTTCAAAACTTCCATCTCTTCTATCCATCTGTTCACTCTTTTTTTTTATTATTATACTTTAGGTTGTGGGGTACACATGCAGATCATGCAGGATTGTTGCATAGGTACATACATGGCAAGGTGGTTTGCTGCCTCCATCCCCCCATCACCTATATCTGGCATTTCTCCCCTCGTTATCCTTCCCCACCCTCACTAACCCCCACTATCCCTCCTCTAGCATCCCCAACTGACCGCAGTGTGCGATGTTCCAGTCCCTGTGTCCACATGTTCTAATTGTTCAACACCGGCCCATGAGTAATAATATGCAGTATTTGGTTTTCTGTTCTTGTGTCAGTTAGCAGAGAATGATGGTTTCCAGATTCATCCATGTCCCTACGAAGGACACGAACTCATCATTTTTTATAGCTGCATAGTATTCCATGGTGTATATGTACCACACTTTCTTTATCCAGTCTATCATTGATGGACATTTGGGTTGGTTCTAGATCATTGCTATTGTAAATAGTGCTGCAATGAATGTACATGTGCATGTATCTTTATAGTAGAACAATTTATAATTCTTTGGGTATATACCCAGTAATGGGATTGCTGGGTCAAATGGTATTTCTATTTCTATGTCCTTGAGGAATGGCCACATTGTCATCTATTCATTCTTGCTAGTCCTTTTGCTTCCCACTGGAGGCCCTCAACTACCTAAAATGTTTGCACTTTAGACTCTCTCCACCCACTAGGGGCTTTCAAAGGACTGAGGAACCCCAACTTAGGTTTAATAGTAAAACTCATATAGTTACTAGATATTTAAGATTGTTAAAATGATAAATTTGATTTTAATTAAATTGATTATTCTGACAGTTTATTTCAACAATAATCACTTTTAAATGTCTTTCTAAATATAGTTTCCAAACTTTTTTTTGATCACTTGCAAACTTAGACCTATGCTACATTAAGTAACAGAAATTTATTAAATATCTATATGATTTCTAAGTAAATAACTACTGAAACATTCATTACCAAGTATGTTTAAATTTATATATGTAGGCTTCTTATTTTTATATGACATAGCAAGGTCAAATATATTTGGATGTTAATAAATATGTTCTTTTTGCCACACTGAAAAATTGTACTTTAAGAAAGCATGTACTTATGGAAATTATGAGATAATATATTCATAAACTTTTCTAGTTGGCTACAAAATGCTAGCATATTATAGGGAGTACACAATATCTAATTCTTATCTTTCTTTTGTAAAATAAATATTACCAGTGTTTCACAATCATAATCAATATCATCCCACTTATTCTGTTCTTATATGTTTAAAAGAAATTATAATCAGATACTACCTTGAATATCCCTGATGAGATGTCAGGAAAATAAGGCTATATTTCTTGAGAAACTTGTAGAGGTGGATTATAGAATATGCTGCCACTTCCTGTCCATATTTCATCAAGACATGCCTTTGTGAGGGCACTTCGGCTCAATTTCCAACTGCTAGCATATGTGTCTGTTTTGCTGAGGGATTTCTGTGTTAGCTGAACCTGTTGAGCCTGTGTGCTAAGAGGCTAGAAATACTGGTAATCTAATACCTCTAAATGGGGTATATGTGTTCCCTCTTGGGAGCAATATTTATGGATGGCTAATTAGAATTGAGGCATGTATATTCCAATTTCTTGCCCCTGAGGTGAAAAAACTCTGATGGGCATGTCCCTGAAAATGATTCAAGTAATTATCTACAGTTGTTCCATGATCAACAGCAAAGCTTATGTTTGTTTTGTTCACTGATATAACCTGAGTATCTAGAACAGTGCCTAACACATAATAGTCACTCAAATCATATAAGTCCTGGCATAGAGTAGAAGGTAATATATGACCTAGTAAGTAAATAAACTTTCTACAAATGGAAACGTAAACCACAAGACAGGGGAAAGATCTAATGACATGTGTCTGTGAATTGTGTTTACATTACTTTTGTGTTTTTTTTTGGTTGGGGGGGGGTGGGAAGGTCATGCATGACACCAGCATCAGTCTATCAATGAATTACAGTAATTTTATCAGCCAATTCCCTAGTGAAGAAAATATACGTGGAGGCAGTAGTCACTGGAGATAGCATAATCAAACTTACAAATAGTTAATAGTTGTAATTAAACAAACCTGCCTATTGATTCTTGTTTATCTTAGATTTATTGAACAGTGAAAGAACAAGATTGAATATTTGACTATTAGTTTTAGACACTTGGTTTCACAAAGGCAAAGGGATAGAACTAAATGATTTATGGAGGTGTCTTATAGCTCTTTGAATAAAAGTTTAGCCTAATTCCAATTAAATTAAATGCTAAGAAAAGTTCTCATTTAAAAGAAAAGTGGTTTATCAGCTACCTATATTTTCCCTTTCAGCTTCTTTCTATATCTCTAACAACATGGGGAATAACAAAAACAAACAAAAATGTCCACAAAGACCTGATACCCATAAAGCAAGAGAACAGAAAACCTAATTCCAGTATTTTAAAACACTTTTACAAACAGGCAGATGAAACTGATTTGAGAAAAATATAATCTAAGCTCTTTCATGGTATCCACCTCATAAAACAGAATTATTAATAAAATGTAGAAAGAGATTTTATACCCTATCCCTGACCTCTTCCCCTGACTCTATGATCCAGTGTTTGCAAACAAACATAAACAGACAAGAATAGAAAACTGGGCAGCCTTGTCTCCACCGTGCATGTGATATTTTTGGAAATGTCTAGGTCCAGTGTTATTTTCTTATTGATTTTGTAAACTTAGAGCAATCGTTTCAGGAAAACAGGTAGCAAATAATTATCTTACTTTAAGTATGTGAAGAGAAAGAGAGAAAACTAGCAGTGCTGTCTTTTGGGATAAAAATAGTTCAATGTGCCTAAGAACAGATTGTCAAATCTTGATGAAATTTGCCTCCTCAATTTCACAATCTTTTCTACTCCACTAATTTCCCCCAGACACAAGTACTTGTTCTCTGCAGTAATTTCATAACATTCCCCACCTCCTTCCTTTTCTTAAGCTTTTTTTCCTCAAAGACCTTTTAAAATGCGAATATTAACAAGTAACTCCTTTATTAAAACCATTCAGACTGGGCATGGAGGCAGATGAAACACCTGAGGTCGGGAGTTCAAGACCAACCTGACCAACATGGAGAAACCCCATCTCTATTAAAAATACAAAATTAGCCAGGTGTGGTGGCACATGCCTGTAATCCCAGTTATCTGAGAGGCCGAGGCAGGAGAATCACTTGAACCCTGGAGGTGGAGGTTGCGTTGAGCTGAGATTGCACCACTGCACTCCAGTCTAGACAACAAGAGTGAAACTCTGTCTCAAAAAAAAAAAATACAAGAAAAAATATTCAATGGTTTTTTAATGATCTTAGAAACAATAAATAAAGCTGCTAGAAGAAAGGACTTAAATTGTTTTCAACACATAGAAAGGACAAATGCTTAAAGTGATGAGTACCTCAAATTCCTGACTTGATCATTACACATTATGTGCAGGTAACAAAATAGCACATGTACCCCAAAATATTTAAATAATTAAATAAGCTTAACTTAGCCTATAAAGACGGGTAGGGCATGAACTTATGTTTGTGCTAAGAGTCATTTCATTCTCCTTTCCTTTCCTTCTGTGCACTTCAAATACACTGGTATTCTTCTAGTTCTCTAAACATGACAACTTTTTTCTGTCCTATGTCACTTCACATTCATTATTTCTTCTGGGAATTCTCTCTCTCATATTTCTTTTAATTTAGACCACTCATTATTCTTTGACATCTCAAGTCAAAGATTACTTCCTTGGGGAAGTCTTTCTTGACCAGCAAACACAATAGTCCTTTCCATTCTCTTAATGTTAAAGCTGTCGTCATATTTTCAACTACCTATTTCTGTTACTGTTTTCCTATTGCATTTTCTGTGTTCCCTTGAACACATACCCTAAGAGAATAGTAACTGTATTGTTTTATTCACCATTTATTCCTCACCAACTAACACAGTGTCCAACACTGGGTAGATATTCAATACATATATGCTGAATGAATGAATAAATGGAGGTTATAGGTTATAGGAGAAGATAAAGTTTAGTAGAGTAAATCTGTATTAGGTAAAGCTCTGCTAAGAAAATTAGAATTGATTAGAAATTATAATCAAGCTGCAATTATACTTATAAATCAGAAAAAGATAATTGTCAAGTCAGAACTGCATGTCATGTGGGGACAATGGAAGCTCAAACAACGTATCAAAGGCTTCTGATTACATATAACTTACTCAAAGGCAAGTTAATATTCAACATAAATAGCCCATAGAAAGCTAGTACAGAATACTATCTTGGAACATCAGAATTTGAGTACAGCATTAATAATTACCAATTGCAGGAACAAGTATAAACTTAAAATATAAGTGAATATTTAGTAAGTTTCAATAGAATAAAATTTTTAAAAGTCCTGGTAAATATGAGCAGAAAGCCTTTTGTGTAGAATCAACTCAGTTTAAAAGATGAAAGATAGAGATGAAAAGATGAGATAGAATGATAAGCATGATGAATAAGCAAAGGAATATTACAAAGAAAATAAACACGTAAGAGCACATACGATGGGAATAGAGTTAAATACACTGTAATGAAATGCTAATACAAAGTGAGAGAATTAATACAAAGTAAGGAAAAAGAATGATGACCATCAACAATCCACACTGTTTTGAATGGAAAAATAAAGCAAATTAGGGAAAATATACTTATTATTAGGCACAGAATTATCATTCCATGAATGTGATATCATTATCCTAGAGATTTATATCAAAACTGTGAATGATCTGACATTTTGCTGAGCATACCACAGTTTCATAAATTCTGGAAAAAACACAGGAGACTCCTGGGTCAAAAATAGAGAATTTATTATTTATAGAGCAACATGCAGCATGAGCTCTATGTTTGCATCTGTTCTTACTACTCCAGAAATCCCACAGCTGTGATGTGAGTGGCCAAGATGGATAATGTACACAAAGTGGGTTGTGCCACCATTGAGGATGCCAAAGCTTAGGAAGCTATAGTCTTTTAAAGGAGGCTTTAAGGAAGAGATTTAAGGACACTAGAAGCAAACCATCTCAATCATTGCTCCAGAGAGAGTCAATATCTTTATTATTCTGGAAAGCCAATGAATCTGCCTTATGCTCTTGAGGGAGGCACTATTTTGGTATCAAAAGGCTATCAGTTACACAATTTATTTTTTAAAAGACTGTTAAAAATAATGTGTAATTCATCTGCTCCAAAGATGTCCAGCAACCTAAAGTTGCCATGGAGAATTGGCTGGTAATCGACACCCCCACCAAAAAACCACATAAACATTATAGACTTTTTTAGTATAAGAAATAATTAAAAATAGAAATATGTACCTTGGTCATAAGTTGGAGGGCTCAATATTATCAACCACATAATTATTATATGTGTGTCTGTGTGTGGCTCTACACAACATCTATCCATCCATCTAGCATCTATCTCTATAATCTATATACATAAAGATAGATATCTCTAGTTTAAACCAAATGAACGTAAACGATTATTTAATCATGAATTAAGAGTATCTTCTAATTCATCCTGCAGACTTTTATATTTAAAAAAATAGGCTAATAGATTTAAGACCTTAAATTTCAAAAAAAAAGGTAAAAAAAACCATAATTTAAGAAACAATTTTATACTAGAGTATAAAGTGTTAATGCTCTTAATATCTCTTATATTATTCTAAAGCAATTAGAAAAATTAATCTCTTAAATCCCTAATATTAAGAAAATCAGGAACATAAAATTTTTAATGAAAAATATTATAAATGATGGATTAAAAATAAGGAAATAATACTAAATGTATCTATTTAGCAGAAAGACATAAATAAATTTATATACTTCTTCTTAGGCAAAGATTTAAAAATCCTACAAAACTAGTATTAAGGAAAGCACATGTAAATATTTTGTGTTGGGAGCAAGCATCAATTATTCAAAACTTTAGGGAAGATATGTTAAATTATATATGTATCTGTTACACACAGCTGTGTAATATAATATATTCCATCATTCAGGAGCATCTTGACTAGGCAGCTCTGGTTCAGGGTCTTACATAAAATTATAATTATATATTAGCCAGAGCTAAAGTAATCTGATTGTTTGGGGCTGCAGGATTCATTTCCTATGTAGCTTATTCACACGGATGGTAAATTTGTGCTAGAAAGTTGATTTGTATCCACCTGGGCCTCTCAACGTGGCTGTTTAGATGTTCTTGCTACATGCCAACTTCCTTTTCTCAGTCTGAGCCAGCAAGAGACCAACAAGACATTCCAATGTCATTTATGACCTAGCCATGAAAGTTATATACCATTGTCTTGGCGATACTGTCATGATCACACAGGTAGCCCAGTTTAGTACTGGAGAGTACTACACAAGAGCATGAACACCACAGGGTGAGGATTATTGTTGGCCATCTTGGAAGGTGATCATCACAATCTCCCTCTGACCTCCAATAATTCACATCACTCCAAAATGTAAATTATACTATACTTTCTCTCCAAGGCCTACAGATATCTCAAGAAACTACAGAATAAGCATGAAATAAGCCCAAGATTTCCTCATCTAAGTCAGATTCAAGTGTGGATGGAACCTCTTGGGTGGAGTTCTTCAAGTATAAATCTTGATCTAAACATCTGTAACATAAACATATTTGCCTTACATAAATCCAGTATACAGTGTTAATACAGGCATATTATAAACATTATAACCACTGCAGTTCAAAATAGTGGGGGCAGATATGGAGGCAGTTAGGAATCAGTAATTCACAATATTTCTAAAAACCAACAGGAAAGGTGTAGGCAGCTCCAGCTGAAAGCCTGGAATGTTACCTCTTTTTAGACCCTTAATCTCACATTTTGAGTGTGTTTCCTTTTTCTATAAATGGTAGCCTCTGTTTACAGTAGAAGAATTTTGTCAGCCTCAACTCTTATGTACGGAAGTTCAGGAGTTTAGAAGTTTCTTTATTTTTGACTGTGTCTAGACCTTTCATTTCAAACTACTGGTATGTCTGATAGCACAATTCTCTTAAAACCCTTGGGTTTTCTATGATTTGCAGTCACTGCATTGGAAAATAAAAACCACATTAACTTATCTCTTTAAAATAAGCCTTTGTTCTCTCTGAGTTTTTTTCTGATTATGCCAAAGGACAATTCCTTAAGATCTTACAAGGACCTGTTATTTGACTCAACAATTCTCTGAAACATTGTAAGGTTTTATGAAAGAATTTTTCTATCACTCTCGTGTGTTTATTTTAGCCTCTGTTTTCCTGAGAGGACTTTGGATTTGATCTTTCCCACAAGACCATTTCTTAATTTATCATCATTTGCCGTGTGAAGGGGCTATGGAAAAATCTTGTATTTTTTACATTTCACAGTTGTTTTTTAGCTTCTCTTTCTCCTTATGTACATTGTATTCTATAACAGTAGCAAGTAGCCAGGGAGTACATTCAACATTTTGCCAAGAAATCTCCTTAGGTTAATCATTCATTTTTATCACGTTTTTTCCACCTTCCATACTACGGTAAATACCAGTGCTGCTAAATACAATTACATCATAAGAATCTCACATGCTTAAGCTCCCGATATTAGCATTTTCTTTTTAAAAAATGATTAACTTTTATTTTAGACACAGACACTATATGTACAGGGTTGTTACATTGGAACATTGCACGATGCTGAGGTTAACATTACTCAGGTAGTAAGCATAGTACCTGATAGGTAAATTTTCAATTCATGTTTCCTACCCAGTAGTCCACAGTGTCTATTGTTCCCATGTTTATGTCCATGTGTGCTCAGTTTTTGGCTCTCACTTACAAGTAAGAACATATGATATTTTTTTTTTGTTTCTGCATGAATTTGCTTAGGATTATGGCCTCCAGCTCCACCCATGTTGCTGCAAAGGAGATGATTTCATTCTTTTTTTATAGATGCATAGTATTTCATGCCATATATATACCACATTTTCTTTATCCAATCTACTGTTGATAGGCACCTGGGTTGATTCAATTTCTGTTATTGCGAAGAGTGCAGTGGTGAACATATGAATGTGTATCTCTTTTTGGTACAATGATTTATTTTCTTTTGGGTATACATCCAGTAATGGGATTGCTGGGTAGAATGGTAGCCCTGTTTTACGTTCTTTGAGAAATCTCCAGACTGCTTTCCACTGTGACTGAAGTAATTTATATTCCCACCAACATTCCCTTTCCTCCTCAGCCTCACCAGCATCTGTTGTTTTTGACTAAGCCACTAGCATTTTTTTTTTTTTTTACTTTCTTTAAGTGCTCACTGACAGCCTCCTTAGGGATAAGGCAACTTCCACAACAGTCTCTCCATGTTTTCTCAGAACTTCACAAAAAACCTCTTCATGCCTTTCCAGCTTAACTCAATGCCTAGCCCCTCTATGTTTATAGCCACTCCAAGTTTATAGGTTTTGTTATGGCAGCATCCTACCTACTGATATTTAAATTGGTATCAGATATCCATTGCTGTGTACCAAACATCATAAAGTTGTTTAAAACAATAATAACTCACTAATTATCTCTCACAGTTTCTGTAGGTCACACACTCTAGAGCTGCTTGGCTGGCAGTTTGGACTCCAGGTTACTCATGTTGTCTTCACACAATGATCAGGGCTAAAGTCATCTAAAAGCTTGTCTGGTGCTGGTGAATCTATTTCCATGGTGGCTCACTTGTATGGCCCAGGTGGGTGTTGATAAGTTGGTTACTTTCCATGTGGATCTCTTCAAAGGAATGCTTAAATATTCACACTGTATAGCAGATGGATATCCCCACAGCAAAGGAACTAAGACAATAAGGTAGAAGATACAATACCTTTTATGATCTATCTGCTGAGTTCAAACCTTTCACTGTGACATGGATTACTGATGACACAGTTCACCCTAGTAAAGATGGGAGATGAACTATACAAAGGCAATAATACTAGAAAGCAGTGTTCATTGGAAGTAATATTTATGGCTGCCTAACGTAATATATTAGAAACTCTTTCCAAGAAAATCAAGGAAATAACATGCAGGACATAGACATGGGCAATGACGTTATGATGAAAATACCAAAAGCAATGGCAACAAAAGCCAAAATAGACAAATGAGACCTAATTAAACCAAACAGCTGCTGCACAGCAAAATAAACTATCATCAGAATGAATGTGCAACCTAAAGAATGGGGGAAAATTTTTGCAATCTGTCCATCTGACAAAGGGCTAATATCCAAAATCTAAAAGAACTTAAATGCATTTACAAGAAGAAAACAAACAACCCCATCAAAAAGTGGCAAAGGATATTAACAGGCACTTTTCAAAAGAAGACATTTATATGGCCAACAAACATGAAAAAAAGTCAGGAAACAGCAGATGCTGGAGAGGATGTGGGAAAATAGGTATGCTTTTACACTGTTGATGGGAGTGTAAATTAGTTCAACCATTAAGGAAGATAGTGTGGCAATTCCTCAAGGATCTAAAACTAGAAATACTAGAAATATCGTTTGATCCAGCAATCCCATTATTGGGTATATACCCAAAGGATTATAAATCATTCTACTATAAAGACACGTGCACATATATGTTTGTTGCAGCACTGTTCACAATAGCAAAGACTTGGAACCAACCCAAATGCCCATCAATGATAGACTGGATAAAGAGAATGTGGGCACATATATACCATGGAATGCTATGCAGCCATAAAAAAGGAGTTCGTGTCCTTTGTAGGGACATGGATGAAGCTGGAAACCATGCTTCTCAGCAAACTAACACAGGAACAGAAAACAAAACACTGCATAGTACAAGTCATAAGTGGGAGTTGAACAATGAGAATATATGGACACAGAGAGGGAAACATCACACACTGGAGCCTGTTGGGAGGTGGGGGTCTAGGGGAGAGATAGCATTGGGAGAAATACCTAATGTAGATGACGAGTTGACAGGTGCAGCAAACCGCCATGGTGTGTGTATACCTATGTAACAAACCTGCACATTCTGCATATGTATCCCAAAATTAAAGTATAATTATTTTTAAAAAGTGAAAAAAAACTCTTACAGACATATCTCATGTATATTTCTAGATTTACTAAAGAGAGCTATAAAAATGATAATTTCTATTTTTTTCAAAATTTTCTCTTCTAAATTCATCTATCTTTTATTATCAACTAAACTCATAAAATCAAAAATAAATGTTTTCTCCATAAAACAGAATATCTTATTTGTTGTGACTTCATATGCTCTTTATTTCTCTTACATCCACTTTTTTATGAATTTATATATATTTTTTATTTTGATATGGATAATACTATTATTTAAACAATACATTATTTGGTGTCCTATGTCACCTCAAACTATTGGATTGTCACCGTTTTAATCCAGAACCTTAGAAAATTCTAACAGTTGCTTATTATAGAGTTCCAAAGTTCCACTTGTGCTTAGAACTGATGTCAGTAAATATTTTTATAAAATTAAATCCTTAAATTGTATTGAGACAAAAATGTTTCTTCTTCATTATATTAGATTTCAAGTCAGTTTTAAAAAGTAGTGAGGACTTAAACTTATTAAACAATAAATCCAAATAAATGAGATGATAGTTTGCCTTTATGATTTTTGCTAAATTGTCCCTTTCAAAAAGCTTTCATTTTTCCTTGACTAATAAGAAACAAAGTTAAACAACTACAAAAATAGACAACATAAGAAAGAGCAGGGAGGATATTGTAAATTGTCTTGTCTCTGTTTAAACACCCTGATATCTTTTATAATTTAGGCAGATCATCATTATGGTTAAGAATATAGGCACCTAGGTCTTAGGTTAGAACCTCAAGTCAAATTTTTACTAAATATGGGATCTAAGGCAAGAGATTGAATGCCTTGTTTTCCTCATTTTCAAAAGGAATAATATTATCAATTTTGTAGGACTGTTGACAGCATTAAATAGTACAACATACATAAGTGCTTATAATACCTGGTTGCAAGCACTCAATAAGAGTTATTATTTTTAATGAAACAGCCATTTTTTTCTACAACATGTATACAACTCATGATACTGAGTCGTTTTCATTAAGTGTACATTTTGCAGCAAAAATAAATGCACCTCTTCGTGTAGTAATTACAACCTTTATTTAATTCATGGTTTAGTTTCTGACATACCTTTCTGCTGAAGTGTATGAATCAAATTATTTTGTTTACATTTGATTTGGCCATAATAACAGAAAGATATTGGAATGTTTTATTTTGTTCCTTTTCTTTCCTAAGTTTTCACCACCATTTGAAATAAGTAAATAAATGTACAGATTTTAAAATACATATGTATGTATGTTGTGTATGTGTATATACACAACACACACACATATATGTATGTGTGTGTATATATATATATATGTGTGTGTGTGTGTTTGTGTGTGTGTGTGTGTGTGTGTGTGTATCTGAATATGTTCTCTAATGGTCAGAATGTAAGATAGTCCTTTTGGCTGCATGTCCCTCTGACTTTACTCAGCTGCAAAAGCAATGTTGTTTCCCAAGTTCCCAACTCCCATGGTTTACCCAATATTTGATTCCTCATTCTTTTTATAACACTCTTCTTATATGTACTAAATCTCAGCTTTACAATTCTTACATGTACCAGGAGAGAACTTGTGGTCCCTGTCACTAAAGCACAGACTGATTTAACACGATGGTAGCAATTTGCTCCTCTGAGCCTCGATAAGGGAGTACTGAGTTTCTCAAATTGCCAAATGCTAGTAAAAAAATTCTTTTAGGAATTGCATAAAACTAAAAATCTTCTTCACAGCAAAGGAAAAAATCAACAGAGTGAAGAAACAACATACAGAATGGGAGACAGTATTTGAAAACCATATATCTGATAAGGAGATAATTTTTAAAATATATAAAGAACTCACCTCACTAGCAAGAAAGTAAATAACGTAATGAAAGTGAAAGGGCAAAGAATATGAATAAACATTTCTTTAAAAAAAATACACAAATGGCTAATATGTATACCAAAAAATGCTCAATGTCACTAACATTAGAGTAATGAAAATCAAAACCACAGTGAGATAACACCTCACATCTGTTAGGATGGCTATTACAAGAAAGATAAGAGATTGCAAGTGTTGGTGAGAATATGGAGATGATGGAACCCTTGTGCAGCATTGGTGGGAATGTAAATTACTACAGCCATTGTGGAATACAGTGTGTAGAGGTTTCTCACAAGGTTAAAAATAGAACTACCATATATTATCCAGCAATCTTTCTACTCAATATACTATATCCAATAGGAATAGAATCAGTACTTCACAGAGCTATCTGCACCTCCATGTTCATTGCAACTTTATTGACAGTAGCCAAGATATGGGATCAGTCTAAGTGTTCATTGGCAGATTTTGGATAAAGAAAATGTGTGCATGCATGCACGCACACACACACACACACACAATAAAATGCTCTTCAGCACACACAATAAAATGCTCTTCAGTCAAAAAAGAAGGATGTCCTGCCATGTGACAACGTGGATGGATCATGGAGGACATTATACTACATGAAACAAGCCGGGAAGACAAAAACAAACACTGCGGGATCTCACATGTGCAATCTTAAAAATCATTTAACTCATAGAAGCAGAGTAGGATGGTGGTTATCTGGGGCCTGGTAGAGGGACAGAGGGAAAGTCAACAGGGAACAAACAGGGATTGGCCAAAAGGTACACAGTTTCAGTTAGAATGAATTAGTTCTGAAGAGCTATTGTATAGCCTGACTACTGTAGTTAATAGAATGTATTGTATGCTTGAAGTTTTCTGAGAGTAGATTTTAAAGGTTTCAGCACAAAAATGTGATGTGTATGAGGTGAGGAATATCACAATGTGCTTGGTTTAATAATTTAACAATGTATGCATATATCAAAATATCATGTTACACACCATAAATATGTATAATTTTTATTTTTCAATTATACCTTAAGAAATCTGGAGAAAAATAAAATTGCTTTTAAATGGACTAAATTCACTTTTCTAAAATCTCAACCAGATTTTCAAAAAGTTAATATCTCTGTCTGTGATAACAGGATCTAAAAACGCTGTTTCAGAATTATCCTAAAACAAATTTCAAAATAACTAGATTTTAAGGAAATTACATATAGCAAAGCCTTGACATAGAATGTCACCAAAGTAATGGCTTCTGAGTTAGCATGAATACATGACGGGCCAATATCAGATCTTTGTGTTGAATAAAGCAAAGCAAAACAAAACAATTCTAGCCCCAATAAGTTTCTGACCTAGATTTAAAATGAAGTTAATTATTGGTGAACTGAGATGGTTATATAATTATTATGGTTAGGTTATATAATTACTATGGTTATATAGAGACATGGATATGTATAGTTAGGGAGTTAGGTGTCTGATATCCTCTTAATTCTAGTCATTCATAACTCTAGAGTAAAGCTGACAAACAACCATTAGTAACATTTGTTGATGGGAGGCAGTGTTGGCTATATTAACCCTTGGGAGACTATTCCGTCCTGTGTACAGAAACTCAGAGAAATGTGTGTGTTGGTGTGTATGTGTCTGTATATGTTAGACTACTTACATGAATCAAGCACTGATCCTCCTATTGCAGAGGCTACTTTCTGTTGTGGTGAGAATGTAGACAATAACAAAATAAAGGGAAAATGATGAAAGTGACCAATTGTGGGAATAGTTTGTTTATTTAGGGTGAGGTTAGGGAGAGCACTTGAATTAAGTGACATCTGAGTAGACTTTATAAAGTGAATGTCTACGTTCTGCAGTTACCTGGATAAAGGTATCTATCCAGGTATCAGGGCTTGCAGTAAAGAGCTTGGGACATGGGATCATGTCAACCTATCTTCAAGTTCTGATCCTGTTTTTAAATTAACCATCTGATACCTGAAACAGTTACTTAAGTTATGCAAATCTTAACATACCTCAATTGAAAACTGTGATGTGAATATGTATTTTAAATGCTCATATAAAGGTAAAAAATTCTAAATATGTTAAGTGACAAACACAGCTCCTGAATATAGCACACATGCCAGTAATGCTACATTTTATTGCATTCTGAATATTTTAAGCAGCTTTAGAGTTTTGCTGTATCAAATGCAACTAGTTTTCTTTCTCTTTCATTCTCATCAATTTATTCAGCATCAATTTTTATCACTATCCAAGTGAACCAGGCACTTTTTAAAACCACATTCCTTATAGACATTTAGAGCAGAACCGTAGAACTGCTTGTATTTTCTGTCCAGCACATCCAACATTGGCACATTTACAATTCATATTATCAGTAAGTTATTTTATGTCTATATATAGCCACTGGCACTTTGTACAATACATATTAGTCCTTGAGACCAATGCATGCTAGCAACATAAATATTTTCAGAAGCAAATAACTTCGGAAGGTGTTTTTGTCCATACATTAAATCTCCACCTTTTGGCCTCATTATATATTACAAAGATTTCCTTGAGTTATTTGACAAATTGCTTCATTCTATATGTTGTGGAGTGGTTTGAGTATTGCTTACATTTTCTCAATATCACTTTTTTGGTGGGAACAGTAGGGAGTAAAGAGAAAATAAAAAATGGCTCAGCTGTCTTAAGAAGGTAAAGAGCAGATAGATATGGTCAAAATTAGAGTGGATAAATTTAGCATCTTCCACACTGCATTATTGTTTACCACTCTTTTGTTTTCCTATTTTTAAGCACTAGCAAGATGTCATCTAGATAACTCTCATATTATTACAGAATAAGGAAAACCATCATTTATATTGTCACCTTGTATAGACAATTTAGAAAGTAGAGTATTATTACATTCACACATTCATAGGTTATAGAGGCTTATACTATGGAGTTTGAGAAGGACTCTTTTGGAAAACAAAATGACACGATATATAAAATGTCCATGACCTTGAGCCTACTAATTTTGTCTGCAGACTTATCTTTAAAATATAGTTTACAATATAACAAAAACTGTACATGTTAAAACAACTTAAAGAGTGTAATTGGATTCTTTGCAACTCAGTGGATAAGTGCTTGAGGGGATGGATAATCCATTCTTTTTGATGTGCTTCTTTCACATTAAATGCCTGTATCAAAACATCTCATGTATGCCGTGAATACATGACAGATAACACCTTTAACAGCCAGACTTCTAGGATCAGTAGCTGGTTGCAATGTCTTTAAAGGCATTTAACCCTTCTGAAAAATATTTTTTGTAATGGTGAAGTTGTCTCCTGCTTAACAAAGAAATATACATGAGCAGTTTATAATTATTTTGCATAATAGAAACAAGAGATATTGGGCAAAAATCTAGTGTAAGCAAGCAAAAATAATGTGACCACAAAAATAAAAAATAAATAAAGCACATGCTTATATTCTTTTAGTCTTAACTATTTAAAGACATAATTATTCGGACAATGTTGTTATTCAGTTGTATGAATTCTTTATATATTCTAGATACTAATCACTTGTTGGATATATGATATTCACAAATATTTTCTCCCATTTTATAGGCTGCCTATTTACTCTGTGAATTCTTTGCTGCACAGGAGTTAAGTTTGGTATTATTCCATTTGCCTTTTGTGCTTTTTTTTTCTGTAGTTTGGGTGACATATTCAATAAATCCTTGCCAAAACCAGTGTCATGAAACTTTTCCTTAGTGTTTCCTCCTAGGAATTTTAGTGTCATATCTCACATTTAGATATTTAAGACATTTTGAGGTAATTTTTTGTATGTGGTATAAAATAAGGATACAACTTCATTTTTTCCATATGAATGTCTTGCTTGCCTAACAATTTGTTGAAGAGACAATCTTTCCCCACTGTGCAGCCCTGACACCCTTGTCAAGAATTATTTGGTCATATATGTGAGTGTTCATTTCTAGGCTCTTTATTCTGTTCCACTGGTCTGTATGTCTGTTCTATGCCAGTACCACATTGTTTTAATTACTGTAGCTTTATATTTTCTAATCAGAAAATATGAAGCCCCCAGTTTTTCTTTCTCAAGACTGTTTTAGCCTTTCATGGTGCTTTGAGATTCCATACGAATTTTAGGATGGCTATGCATTCTTACTTTACTAATTTTCACATATACATTAGAGCTGACAGGGCAGGGAGAATCAAATTCTATCTATATTATGGCAATGCCTTGGCTATTCTATCTTATAAAGAGATTGTAAATTCTTCAAATCTGCAATGTTGGCTGGGCACCTTGTCATCTTCCTGCAGTTCTAACTACTCAAGACATTGATGTGGGAGGGTCATTTGAGGCCAGGAGTTCAAGACTGTAGCTGAGACCCAGCCTCTAAAAACAAAAACAACAAAAGAAACAAAAAACATAAAACAAAGCTGCAATACTCTTTCTGCAAGACCCAGTTACTTGAATAGTTCTAGGTATATTGTTGTTTGATTGCATTTTTGTACTAGAATGAAACATTCTAATGGACAAATTTCGAACTCGCCTTATTTTCTACTATTGCCAATTTTTACAAACCATTTATATTATTCCTTAAAATAAATAGCAGCCGTAATAAAAGTGTAAGTTTCATATTAGCTCTCCTTACTCAATGCTACTGAAACAAAACTGTCCTGTCTTCTAACTTTTTCCTTCATTCATATGTAGGTCTAGGAGTTTGTTTTCTTACTAAAAAAATCTTACCTACATTGAGCATTCTGCTATTCTGCTTTTCTGTTTTATCCTTTTCTTTTCTTTTTCGCTTTTTTTTTTTTTTTGGTATTGAGTTGCCCAGTCTGGAGTGCAGTGGCCCAATCTCGGCTCACTGCAACCTCCTCCTCCCAGGTTCAAGCTATTCTCCTGCCTCAGTCTGCCGAGTAGCTGGGACTACAGACTTCTGCCACCATGCCCAGCTAAATTTTTGTATTTTTAGTAGAGACTGGGTTTTACCATGTTGGCCAGGATGGTCTCGATCTCCTGACCTCAAGATCCACCTGGGTCAGCCTCCCAAAGTGCTGGCCTTACAGGCATGAGCCACTGGGCCTGGCTTCTGTTTTCTTTTAATTAACATATTTATTTATGAACAATGATAAGCATATGAAAAAGGCAAAAGAAAAGAATGGATTATTTTACACTTAGATAAACAGATGTGTCATTGGGCACAATTGCTCAATATTTCTTTTGTTAAATAAATTAAAAATTAGATGAATATCTTAACCTATTTATCAATTTTTGTATCTGCTTACATAAAGGTTGCTATTACATGAAAGAAAATGTTTATAATTTTCCTGTATCTTAATACTTTTACTGCATTTTATATATATATATATAATATATATATATATATGCATTCATATCATAATAGCTAGCATTTATTGATACTTTACCATAGGCCATATACTTTGCCAAATAATTTGTATGCATTAACTCATTAAAATGCTATCCCTACCCCATGCCAGAGTTACACTGTCCTCATTTTAAAGATAAATACTTGGAATACAGTGTCATTTTTCTCTAATGTTTCAGATTGCATACTTGTTTTTCAACTTTTCATTCAACCTGCAGATTATTATATTTTTATAACTTGGAACATGTTAAGCATTTATTTTAACATGGAATAAACTGTAAATGTTTACCTTTTTTCTTACAGCGGAAAGTTAAGTCATTTGAAAACTCTGCCATTGCAAATGGTGTTTTGTTCATGTGTACATTGTACATATGCTTGAAAGTTAGTTTAGTATAGAAACTGGAAGTTATTAATATTAATTATTTAGCCTAGATGTGTGGTTGCTAAATGGTGGCAACACACTTTAAAATTTACTGTAAATAAAAAATGGTTTAACATTTGGCCTGTATTGTTCCAGTTCTACTTTAGTGCATAACCTGTTCTCTTTCTTTGGAATGTACAGAATCAAGATGGATGTGGATTTTTGTGTCTTCCTTGTTGTTGCGAAATGTCCATCCTTGGAAATGACCCTGTATAAATGCCTGGTGCAAGCTGAGGTGCAAGCCAATATCGCAGCCTTCTGTGTCAATGTAATTTACATTGACCTTGGTTTTAATTTGAGTAACTGGACATTCCCTGAAGGTTGATGTGATAAAAACAGCTGTGAACTGGGCATCCCAATGAGATAAAGCCAACACTTTATCACAGTATTTCATGTCCCATAATCTTCTGTAAAGCCAACTATGCATAATGTTAAATTAAAGCCTATGTGTCACTTGTGCCTAATGGCCAATTTGAAACTCTAACAGTTGACACTGGTTGGACCACTAAGTATTGCCATATTTTTTGCTTCAGAACTATTCTACTAGTTATACTCAGGACATTAGGAATTATTAAACTTTTTTCTCTAGATCTATTCTAGCAATTCTATGCCATTAAATATATGGCATTATTTTCTCTACATCTTGATCAACACCTGTTTCTGAAATTTTTTTTGCACTTTGCAAATCTGGTGCCAATATTATCTCATTTTGTATGTAATTTGCACTTAACTAATTATACTGTAACTAATTACAGTGAAATTTTATGTTCCCACTTGTATTTTATTTGTCTATTGTGGGTTTTGTGGCACTAATCATTCATATACTTTGCTTATGTTTCCACAGAGCTGTCTTCCTATTGATTTTGAAGAGTTATATTCTGGACTTGCTTTATCAAAGAAAGCCACAAAGGTAAGAAAGAGAGTAATAAAAGTCACTGTCTTTTAGAGTCTAATATCAGAAGTAACAGTTCATCACTTTCACTATATTTTATTCATTACAGTCAAGTCACCAGGTACACACATCTCAACACACATACACACACACAGGGGAACAGAGGTCTGAATGACAGGAGGCAGGGTTTCATTGAGACACACTTCAGAATTTACCTCCCACACTTTACTTACAATCTCAAGATATCAAAGAGTTGATCATCCCCTTGCATCCCTACTACTTGCAAATAGAAAGGAAAGGGCAAAAATTAACAATATAATACAATTTTTTCTAACATAATGATCTCTAGTATCCCAACCTGGAGTACTTCCATGGAATAGTTATAACTAGATAATTTGAGATAATATAAATCTTCTTATGTTTTTGTACTTTGCAGTGATGATGGTACATTCCATAGATGGGCTATGGTTTAAATGTTGATATAAAACCTTCAATCCCTCTCTTTACCTGTGCTTCCTTAGAGCATCTCTCTACAAGTGATTCTATGGTACTGCCTAATTAATTGAGGACTTTGGTAGTACTATATTTGTTTCTCAAATTATCTTGTCATTATAATATGGAATAAGAATACTACTTTTCCATTATAACTCACTGAAACCATATGATGCTAAATCAAAAATTATTTTCTATTTTATTTCTTTTTGTTTTTCTCTTGGCAGATATATATGTTTATTCTTTTATTTCATTTTTAAATAGATCTGCTTATTTCTAAAGAACTATTAGATTCGTGGTTATATTTTATTCCTCAAATTTCTATTTTAGGAAACTGGTAATCAAAGTTCTTGGGCATAACTTTCTTCTTTGCACACCTACATTGATTAGCTGTTTCAGCTTTTATGTAAGTACAAAATTTAGAACATTACGAGACTGTCACCCACCAAAAGGTGTTATTTTAAGTTTCTTCTTTTATTTTTATCTAAGTAATAGTCAAAAACTCCCTTCGCTTTTTTCTTAACCATCAGCAATGAAGGGTTGTTTCTGTATCTTTTGCCTTAAAGTCTCAAGAGTAGAGATTTTTGTCTCTGCCTTAGGAAAGGTTGATAAAAGAGATTTTCATCCATTGTGAAGCTCTAAGGACATGACCTGTTCTCTGCTTCTAAGGAACAAAGTGATTCAATTCTATCATTTGTAGTTGAGATGGCTGACTATGGAAATTACAGTTTGCCTTTTTATAGTAACTAACTAAATGTTTGACTCTTTCCTTCTTTCTCTTTTTCTTCCTCTGTGTAGGTGGTATGTGTTTGTGTAAACATATATATATATGTGTGTGTGTGTGTGTGTGTGTGTGTATATACACATACAAGTGTACAAGACAATATGTATATACAAAGTATATGTACATACTTATGTATATATGCACATTGTAATAAGAATGCATAATTTCTCAGGACAAAATTAAGAAATTGAAAAACTATCTGGCACAACACTGTGTTTTCCATCTTTTTTCTTCCTTCATTTTTTAACTTTTAGATTATGATTGATGGGCATTTAGGTTTATTCCATGTCTTTTCAGCCTCCTTTTTGTGACTTATAAATAGTCTCTGAGTAAATCGATGGCATAAGCTTTGCAGTGCTGTGTACTCAGAAGCTTATTAAACTCATCTTATTTTGGAGATGACCAAGGCTTGAAGGAAGGATCTCCCCCGGGTTTTCCCAGAAATTTGTTTTGTGTTTAGGTAATAATAGAAACTCATGTGCCTTGATTACACAGATTTCATCTTGGAAACATCTAAATTTAAAAATAAATCTTTCTTGCACAGAGCCAACTACTGGTTCCCTCAATCCACAGACTGAAGAAGATCTAATCAGCAAATACATTGAACTATAAGTTTAGATCTACAACAATGCAAGCAGGGATAAACACGTAATTTTGAGATTCAGTCATTACTTCAGTATTAAAGTACAACTACCAAGCCTCTGGCAGCTTCACTCTTTCTCAAAACATGCACTAATCCTTAGCAGTTTATCGTTCAATGATCATCCTGGGTCATGGTTTGGGAATCCAGAACCAGGTCATGAATAGCAATCCATAATACACAAAAACACTTTCCCTCTTTTAATCACTGGCATGGAGAAACAAAATAAATATTTCCCAGATATCTAAGCCCTTTTATCTTAAAGCTCAAAACCTGTATTATACATTTTACCTATTTGGGGGTACAAAATAATAACCTAACTATAATATACTTAAATTTTATCCATCCTTCCATAAGGAAGAAAAAACTGAAACTTCATGCTCCCCACATAAATCTATTTTTTGAAATTATATTCAAAGTAGTAGAAGTTTGTCTCATTTGAGCTGTTTGGTGGAGCAAATTTAGAGAATGAGGTATGTTACCTTGGACAGTCATGACTAATTCTTTGAAAAGGGCTAAAGTTGCTATAGTTGTAGGGATGACAGCAGGAACTCTGCCTAGACCTTCCATTCATTTTGCCATGTTTTCTGATAATGCAGTGACTATGGATACCTAAACTGTGCCAACCACTGCTCTGTCATTTCCAATATGAAATAATGTACCCAAAGGAACAGTTTCTAGATATCTGAAATGGCTGTAAGAAGGGCAGCATGACATCTTACTTTTAACAGAACAATTCTAAATTATGGGATGTACAAAAGATATTCTAAAAATGTGGCAAAGGAGATTGAAAATAGCTTGTCTGAAGGAAAAAATGAGAAAAAAAATCAAACTATCTTATCTGCTCAAATATTTCAATACATTTTTTACACATGTATTACAATATGTTTTCATAGTCTATTCTCTTATATATAACACTCAACACCACTAAACTGTAAGTTCTGGAGTATAGGGATAATGTCTTACTCACTCTTGAATTTCTAGACGTTGGCAAGACACAATTACCTAACCCATGGTTAATAAATAACGGCTAAATAAATTCATATGTATGTGCAGAATTCATTTTCCTTTACTTCCTCCTTTTATGTAATACCAAAAGCTTCTGTCAAGCATGCTATTTTACTTTATAATTTTATCATTTTATATTACTTTTGTATCGATTCTCCAAGTCAATCTAAGAATTGTTTACTTTCTGTTTAAGCCTAAGATGATATAAGTTAGATAAGCATTTTTACTCATTTCTCCAGTTTGTCTTCTTTGGACAAGCAGGAAGTGCATTATGTTATAAATGATATTTAACATTTTACTTCCAAACTGCCAAATAAATAAATAAATATCCTAGAACAATTTTTACATACTAACCACTCGCTAAATGCATTCTTTATATAAAAATATGTTTAATTCCCACAACCACCATTTGCAGTAGATATAATTAACAATTGTTCAAAGTTATAATCATAGGTTTAAGTAAGTTTTAAATTGTATACTTGTGAATCAGTAATTTATATCAATTTTCAGATATATACCCATTATAAACAGATTCTGACTTCATACACTTTCACACATACATGAGCAAAAACACTGACTCTACTGTCAACATCAGCACCTGGGTACATCACAAGTATGAATCTTTTTCCCTCAGGAATTAAACCTCAGAATAGCAACTGTAGAGCTCTATAGCCACATGTACTCTACAAAACGTCTGCATTTAATTTATAAATAAATTACTCATATTATTTACATGCTACAAAATGGGAAGGAAATCTTCCATTTTGTAGACAATTATGTGATAATTAATAGAAAAGATCTTATAGCCATCTTGGAAGAAATAAATGCATACAAATAATTGCTCGTGTATATTTTTAAAAATTGAACAGCTTCTTTCAGAAATGCTGCAAGATAATGGTGGTTTCTTGATATTACGAATTATTTGATATTATTGTTTTTCATAGTTAATACAAAATAAATATATATCCAGGTACATATTTTATTATAACTATTCTTTCAGGCTGAATATAATTAACAAAGAAATTTTACAACAGTTTTAGCTAAGATTAGGAATTTGATAAATCATCATTATTAATCAATTTAATTTAGTTATCTGTGTAGCTCTCTGCATTTTTAAAATGAGATTTTACTATATCAGTGTTTTTATGATTTTATTTTGACAAATAATAATTGTGTATGTATGTGGAGTACAAAGTGATGCTGTGATATCTGTATATAATATAGAATAATTGAATCAAGCTAATTAACTATCCACCACCTCAAATATTTACCATTTATTTTTCCTGTTTAAATGAAACATTGAACCCTTTGACAAACATCTTCCAATTCATCCCAACTCCCAGACTCTGGTAATCGACACTGTTCTCTGCTTCTAAGAGTGTTATTGCTTTAGATTGTATATATAAATGTGAACACATGGTATTTGTCTTCCTGTGCAGAGATTAGTTCCCTTAGTATAATGTCCCCAAGGTTCATGCTTGCTGTGGCAAATGACATTTCCTGTGTGTATAGTTACCTAGTGTGTGCTTGTTTGATCAATGTTAATTTTTTATAACTTTTTTGAGGAAAATCTCTATACGGTTTTCCATAGTGGCTGTTACCAGTTTACGTTCCCACTGACCATGTACAAAGGTTCCCTTTATTCCACAACCGTTTTAACATTTCTTATCTTTCTTTTTGATAATGGCCATTCTGACAGGCATTAGATGATAAATTACTGTGGTTTTAATTTGCATTTTTCTAAATGACTAGTGATGTTAAAGGTGAGCATGGCCTCTCAAATTTCAACTGGACAATTCTAAATTATTAGATGTACTTGATTGATACCTGTTAGCCACTTGCATTTCATTTTGTGAACTATATCATGGATCTATTAGCCATTTGTGTATTTTCTTTTAAGAAATACCTATTACGGCTGTTAGCTCATTTTTAAATTGGGTTGTTTTCTTCATATTGAGTTATTTATTATAGAATGGATAGTAACCTCTTATCACAGTTTTTGGTTAACAAATATTTTCTCCCACTCTGTAGGTTGTCTTTTAACTTGTTAATTGCTTTCGTTCTTGTGCAGAAGCGTTTTAGTTTGATGTAATCCAGTTTGTCTATTTTTGCTTTTGTTCTCTGAGCTTTTGGAATCTAATCCAAATAATAACCCAGACCAATTACATGTAGCTGTTTCTGTCTGATAGTTTTATAGTTTCAGGTCATATGTTTAATTTTTTTTCTTTTTTCTTTTTCTTTTCTTTTTTTTTTTTTTTTGAGATAGGGTCTGGCTCCAAAGCCAAGGTTGAAGTGCAGTGGCACTATCTCAGCTCACTGCAACCTCCACCTCCTGGACTCAAGCCATCCTCCAACCTCAGCCTCTCAAACACCTGGGTCTACAGGTGGTGCATGCCACCACACCAGGTTAATTTTTTTTTTTTTAGGTGGAGTTTCACTCTGCCACCCAGGCTGGAGTGCAGTGACATGATCTCAGCTCACTGTAACCTCCACCTCCTGGACTCAAGCCATCCTCCCACCTCAGACTCCCAAATAGCTGCCATTATGCCAGGCTAATTTTTGTATTTATTGTAGAAATGGGGTTCTGACATATTGTCCAGGACGAATTCAAACTCCTAGGCTCAAGCAATTCACCCACCTCAGCTCCCAAAGTGCTGGGATTACAAGAGTCAGCCAAAGTGTCCCACTGCTTGATTATTTAATCTATTTTAAGTCAACTTTTGTATATTGTTTGAGATGAGGGTTCAGTTTTTTTTTTCTGCACATGGTTATTCAGTTTTCCCAACATCTTTTATTGAAGAGACTGTTCTTTTTCCATTGGATAGTCTTGGCATCTGTCAAAAATTAATTGGCCATTAAAAGAAGTGGTTTGATTTTATACTCTCTAGTCTCTTCCATTGCATAATGTGTTTATTTTTATGCCGGTCCTATACTGTGCTAGTTACAATAGCACTGTAATATAGTTTGAAATGAGATAATGTAATGCTTCCAGCTTTGCTTTGGTTTGAGAAGGACTGGTATCCATTCTTCTGTAAATGTATTGTACAATCACCAAAGAAGCCCTCAGGTTTTGAGTTTTTCTTTCATGAGATACCTTTTATTACTTATTCAACATTTTTACTCACTATTGGACTATTTATGTTGTCTATTTTTTATGATCCAATCTTGGTAGATTTTATGTGT
This sequence comes from Cacajao melanocephalus, assembly GCA_963573385.1. Lineage (NCBI taxonomy): Eukaryota > Metazoa > Chordata > Mammalia > Primates > Pitheciidae > Cacajao > Cacajao melanocephalus. The sequence continues at coordinate 66,627 of CAUYLG010035732.1, forward strand.
CTAGGAATTTATTCACTTCTGTTAAAGGATACTTGGGGTGACACTTCACCAGCTGGAAACCCCTTTGGCCAGTGGCATCTCCAGCTTGAGTGTTTATTGTATCCACTGGGCTTGTTCCATCCACTCTGCATGGCAGGCTGCGCTTCGCTCGCGTGACCAACCTGGATCCCTCACCTGTCAATGGCGAGCCAGGTACCCAGCAGCAAGGGCTGCATGAGAGAGACAGCGTGGGGTCTGGGCACTACACACAGGCAGGCGTGCAGGCTGCTGCAGCAGGGAAGACAGCTCCAGGCTTTGGTTCCATGTGAGGCTGCAGCTGGAACAGATGTGTAGCAAACAACTTCCACTGTGGGCACCAGCGTCTGGACAGGGGGAATGTGGTGGCATGTGAATGCTCAGAGATGCTAGAAACTGCAGAGCCCCAAAGAGGATGTTATAGCCCTGGGTTGGAGAGCCCATAGGTCTGGACTCCCCAGAGGGCCATAGCTCTTCTCTCTTTCATGTTGCCTGCAATATAGTGAATGGAGAGGGGCATTTCAGCCCTGTTTGTATTATAACTCTCAGTCTTACCATTTGACCAGTACCAAGTTCTTGTCCTGTGTCCAGGAAGAATGAGGTATATGAACACCTAAAGGGTGAGCAAGGCAGACAGGAGCTTCACTGAGTGACAGAAAAGCTCTCAGGGGACCTGCACTGGGTAGCTCCTTTCCACAGAAATTTGTCTGATAAGCGTCCAGCTCTCAGTGGAGAAGAGACCCAGAGTGGGTAGCTCCCTTCTTCAGGCAGGCCATTCTGATGAATCAAGGAGAACCAAATTGGTTAGCTTCTTCCTGCAGCTGGTAGTCCTGATTTCTGTGTGCGTCTGGCCGGGTCCAGGGATTTTTACGGGCTCAGAAGGGAGGAATTGTGTGATGATTGGTCAATGAGTGCCCATGAGTGGGCTTAGAAAAAGCACTATGATTTCTCACTTCTCACTCCAGGCCATGACTCCACCTGGAACTGACAGACTGGCCCTCATGCTTTAGGCCAACCCTGGCTTGAAGGTGGGGTTTCACCAGGGACCTGACCCTTTTTGCCCAGGAGCCTGTCTGCCTCCCGCCACCATCAATCATGTTGTCCGCAGCACCCAAGCTGTTCCTGCCAAGGGGCGCCTGCTGGCCCACACCAAGCCCCTCTTACCCCCACTCAGCCTCCCTCCCATGTTTGTCAGCACCCAAAGTCTGGAGGGGGCCAACGTGGAAGGGGGCTGGCGTGCTAGTGTCACCCCAAGTGCACACACACCCAGCCAGGTTGTGACAACGCCCAGGCTTAGATTCAACTTTGCTCCAAAATCAGAGCAGGCATAAGGAACAGGGAGAGGCCATGCTGTGGGAGCAGGCACTTCTGAGCCTGTGGGGGCAGGTGGGCTCCCCAAGCCCCTGGGAGCACAGGGATGCCTGGGTCTGCAGCTGCAACTGGGTGACTGCAGCCAAGTCCAGGAGGACAGGGCTCCTGCCCTGCCAACTCACAAAAGAGCAGGGCTCCCACCTGATCCTGGCTCCCACTGGTTCCATGAAGAGTGCAGCCCCAGCTGGGCTTCCCTGTAGAAGTGGGTGTCCTCACAGGGGCCTCTCCAGACGCGCTGCTGCTGCCATCACGTCTACCAGGTTATCCAACTTGTTGGCACATAATTATTCATAGGAAATTTTATGATATTTTATATGTCTGTGATAACAGTTATAATTTCTTTTCTTTCATTTCCAGTTTTTAAATTTGAGTCTTCTTTTATTCTAGCTAAGGGCTTATAAATTTTGTCTGTCTTTTCAAAAAACAAATTCTTGCAGTCATTGATTTTTCTCGTTTTGTTGTCTCTATTACATTTATTTCTTCTCTGATCTTTATTATTTCGTTCCATCTTCTAACTTTGAATTTAGTTTGTTCTTCTATTTCTAGTTCCTTGAGGTATACAATTCAGTTGCTTATTTGAGATCTTTCTTCTTTTTGCTATAGCATATATTCCTATAAAATTCCCTCTGAGAACTTTGATACAACACAAAAGATGTGGTATATTGTGCTTCCATTTTCATTTGTCCCAAGATTTTTTAAAATTTCACTTTTTCTTTTTTTTCTCAGTGCCTGAACTACCTTTATTTAGTTTTTAAAAAAATATTATTATACTTTAAATTCTGGGATACATTTTCAGAACATGCAGGTTTGTTACATAGGTATACATGTGCCATGGTGGTTTGCTGCACCCATCAACTCATCATCTACATTAGGCATTTCTCCTAATGCTACCCGTCCCCTAGTCCCCCACTCCCTGACAGGCCCTGGTGTGTGATGTTCTCCTCCGTGTCCATGTGTTCTCATTGTTCAACTCTCACTTATGAGTGAGAATATGGAGTGTTTTGTTTTCTGTTCCTGTGTTAGTTTGCTGAGAAAGATGGTTTCCAGCTTCATCCATGTCCCTGCAAAGGACATGAATTCATCCCTTTTTATGGCTACATAGCATTCCATGGTGTATATATGCCACATTTTCCTTATCCAGTCTATCACTGATGGGCATTTGGGTTGGTTCCAAGTCTTTGCTATTGTATTTGACTCATTGGTTGTTCAGGCTTAATTCCACATATTTGTGATTTTTAAAATATTTCTCTCCTGTAGTTCATTTCTATTTATATAATATTTTGAAAAGATCATTGATATTATTTCAATTCTCTTGAATGTGTTCAGACTTGTTTTGTGGCCTAACATATGATCTATCTTGGAGAATGTTCCATGTGGATTTGAGAAGAAAATGCATTCTGTTACTATTTGGTTGAATGCTCTGCATATCTGCTGGGTCCATTTGATCCAAATTATAGTTTAAGTCCAATTTTTTAAAATAATTTTCTGTGTAAGTGATCTACCTGTTCTTGAAAGTGGAGTATCAGTATCTTTTACCATATTTTTTCCCTAATTTATGTCTTCCTTAATATCCTCTAATATTTACTGTATATATTTAGAGGTTCCAATGGGATTTTTTGTGTGTGTACATATATATATTTACAATTGTTTTAACTTCTTAATGAATTGACACCTTTATCATTATAAAGAGAGTCCTTTGTCTGTTTACAACTTTTTACTTAAAGTCTATTTTCTCTAAGTTGCTATGGTTTAAACCCCAAAATTCAGTTGTTAAAAGTTAATAGCCAATGTGATAGTATTTAAAGGTAAGATTTTAAGAAGTGATTCGGTAATCATAGCTCTTCACCTAGTGAATGAGATTAGATGCTCTTATAAAAAACGTAATGGAGGCAATTTATCCCTTTTTGTCTTTCATATCCTGCCATGTGAAAACACAGGGTTTCTTCCATCTGGAGGATGTGCATCAAAGTACCTTCTTGGAAACAGAAAACAACTCTCACCAGATAAACTAAAAGGCCAGCATCTCAATCTCAGACTTCTCAATCTCTAGAACAGCTTTAAAAAAATATATATGTTCTTTATATATTACCCAATCCTGGGTATTTTGTTATTGTACCACAAACAGATTAGATGTAAGTGTAGCTACCTCTGTTATCTTTTGGTTTTCTTTACAAACATTAACATTAGATGTCTTGATAGTGTCCCATAATTTCCATAGGCTTTCTTCTTTCTTTTTTATTCTGTTTCCTTTCTATCCCTCTGACCTGATAATTTTAAATAGCCTGTCTTAAAGCTCATAAGTGTTTCTTCTTGTTTGAGCCTGCTGTTGAAGCATCAAGTGCATTTTTCAGTTCCATCATTGTATTCTTCATCTCTGAATTGTTTAATGTTTTTGTTGTTCCTTTGTCAAATTGCTTATTTCTTTTACAATATATTTAATTTTCTGTCTGTATATTCCTATATTTCATTGAACTTTAAGATAATTATTACAAAGTATTTTTCAGTCTTTTCATTATGTCCATTTCTTTAGGATTCATTATTGAAACTTTATTAGTTTCTTTTAGAGATATCATTATTCCCTGATTCTTCATTATCTTTATTTCCTTTTGTTGCCGTCCATGCATTTGAGCAGACAGCCACCTTTTCCAGCTTTTACAGGTATTCTTGGGTAGGATTAGATCTTCACCCACGTAGTCTAGTTTGTGATTCTGAATGGACCAGCTGGTACCAATTCCAGGCAAGCAGAGTTTGCTTTCTGATTCTTTGGATTACTGGGCCACTGCCTTGGCTCTAAGTTTGGATGGGACTGTTTGCTGGCTTCCACTGTCTGATGAGAATAGTGGATGTGTTCTGTAATCTGGTCAAGCTGCTGGCTGGGCACTGTGATTGCCTCAGATTGGGTCAGGCTACAAAGTATATTTCTGGGTCATGTGGCTCTGCTTTTTGAGTTCCACAGTTAGTCAGGTTTGCAGGCTGGGCCTCAAGGTTGGGTGGAGTCACTGGTTGGGACAGACAAGACTAGCTTCTATGTTTGGTAGCAATGCAAATTGGAGGTTTGCTTCCCTGCCTGGGTTTGCCCTCAAGGTAGGCTTTGAAGCTGAACAGAGTTGTTTCAACTCCCAGGTAGGAGAGGTCTAGCCCCTGTGCTCTGTTAAAAAAAAAATAAATGCACTGTGGTAGGCATCTCTTCCTTGGCTAGGCACTGTGGTAGGATCTGAGCTTAGGCATAAACACTAACTGTCTAGAAATTCAAACAAATGGAGTTTTCCATTGTTTGTGGGAGCCACCAGTTTGGTTTTGCAGGTGGGGTCTGCCTTTAACTGGCACCTCTAACTGGACACTACCACAGGAAGATACATGGAGCTTCCACTAAGATCCATGCACTAGTCACTGTGAGTTCCACAACTTTGCTTTGTTTCTACTTGACCCCAAGCAGCCTAATTGTGTTGTTACCCACCGTATTACTAATGAGTGGAGACAGGAATGGGCTTCCTGGGAAGCATCTCTGAATGTTACGGAAGCTAAATTTTTACTTCTAGTTCTCTTTTCGCACTATAGAAACTGTGCACTCAGGGGAATCATCTGTGTATGATGCTGTGTCAGCCTGGGGGAGGGGAGGAGTGACATGGTCTTGGTGCACACTTTCATTTCACCCCTCTAATGTGGTTGATGTGCACACAATATTTTTCCTATCAATTAAGTTATAATTGTCTAAAAGCTCTTACATGGATTAATCTAATTGTTTTACCAGCTATAAGTGTCCTAATGATGGTATTTTTGAAGTTTCTAAAGAAGCCTAAATAGGAGATTGATGTCAGATAAAGCCATTGATGATAATAAATGTAATAAAAATCAAAGAAAAAAATACAATTGTAGCTGAAATGGGATTCGGTTGACTTCAATTCAGAGGTGATGAAAATGTAGCTGAGTTGAAGGAATCGTACATGAGGTCCTAGGAAAGTGGACTGATGAGGAAGATGGCGTAGTGTTAATATGAAGATGTTTATATTTCAATCAGGGCTTTCTGTATGAGAGACTATGAAGCTTACTATTTAACAGCTTTCCCATTTTTATAATAGAAAATATTTCAAATGAAATTCAAACCGTATTATCTTAAAAAATAGAATTATAGTTCTCAAGTTGAAATAGCAACAAAATACTAGAAATACATTTGCTTGACCTTTTCTTTGTCTCATAGTAGTGAAACATGAGCCATCACAGGTTTAAAAAAAAAAAAACCTAGAATTAAATATATCTAAGTTTCTTCCGGTTAAACAGGACCTATGATCCATAGATCTTTTTTTACTATATTGTTATATTTGCTGCATTATTTTTACCTTATAATGCATCCCCTTCTTAGTTATGGAAAGAAAAAAATGTTATTTGGTCCATTTATTAAGGCATGCCAATGCATCAAGAGCAGAAATAAGGTTAAAATAACATACCAGGAGGCTATGGTTAACTCACTTCTTGGTAGCACCAAGTCAGTGGAGGGTAGATATGGAAAGCTATTCACTGAGGGGACATCACTCTTAGACTGTGATTATTTAGGAGATATAACTACTTTGGCATAATCTGGGATAGATATTCTTAAAAACCATTTTGAAATGTACCATTTGTTTTCAATCAAGTGACAATGCTGGACTTTGAGAGAATATTTTCCCATCTTAACCAGTGTTTATTCAAAGTGTGACAATTAACAATTATAAAAGCCTGTGAATAGAATTAAATACACACAGTACATTATTTACCAAGTCCTATTGTAAGGTATGAGCTATGGTTAGCTGATAGAAATGACATGAAATCACTATGTCGGAATAGAGTTGAAAATCCTGTTATAACTACTACAATCTTTTGAGGATACATAATTTAATTTGAGATTCTTGATTAAAACCATATGATATAACCTCTTTTATTTAATATATTCTGAAAACAGAAAATATTTTTGAATGTTCCTAGAGAAAATTGCTCATTTCACCAGGTATGTATTATATTAACTGATTCTGAAAACACAAATAAACTTGTTAATAATTTTAGCAAAACCACCAAGAAAAGTCCTTTGTAAGTTTCTTAAATCTGAATTCTCTTTTCAGCTGTTTAAAATAGTATAACATATTATTTTATATATTAAAATTATAAAGTAACCACTTGCAATCATGTTTAAAATAATATAATATACTATATAATAATATATTACAAAAACATATTATTTTTATATATTAAAATTATAAAATAATCACTTGCAATCATGTTTAAAATATTACTTTAATATATTATTTTATTAATCATATTAATTTAAACATGATTGCAAGTGGTTATTTTATAATTTTGTCATTTTTTTAAATCACTAAGCAAGTGCATAGGAAGTGTAGTTGTTTTTTTGTTTTTTCTTAAAAAGGCAGGATAAGTGTTTAATTTATTTTTCTATTTAATACTAATTTCCAAAATAAGAAATTGATACTTCTTTTAAGTTTTTCTCATTTTTATTTAGTTAATGTTACAATAATTATAGTGATTCTTCTTGGTCCTCAGCATATCTCACATTAACCAGTGGATGTCTACTCACTAGATAGCTCTAGTTTCTTTTTGTCAGGCCCTATTAGGCATTCAACATTCTTATTTTCTAATGAATACAAATGTTGCAGGCACACCATGAATTCTTCCTATGCAGACCTGAGGTTATTCATTTTTCTCAAATTACTAATGAGGTTTCTCAAATAACTAAACAGAAATTCTCAAATATTATTTTCTATCAATGATCTACTTCTAAATTCTAACTCTAGAAAATCCTTTTAACTATAATTCTATATGTATTATTTTTATAGATAAGCCAAATAAATCCTAAAACTGAAGCAACTTTCATTTAGTTTTACTGACTAACTGAAAGCACTTTGCTCAGATTCCATGTTAAAATATACAAAAATGTAGAAAAATACACACTTTTATTAACTTTCAGATATGAAATGGGCTTGAAAGAAGGGACGTATGCAGATGAGAACAGAGTAGCAGTTCAAAAGTTATGAATTCAGGGCTAAGTCTGTTTGCTGCTGCTGTAACAGAACACCTGAAACTGGGTAATTTATAATAAAAAGAAATTTACTGACTTAGACTTCTGGAAGATGGAAAATTCAATATTAAGGTGACAACTTCTGTTGAGGGCCTTCTTGCTGCTTGATTACATAGTGGAAGCGCAGAAAGGCAAAGAGGCAAGAAAGCGATCAGAAGGAAGCTAAGAATACCCTTTTATAATAGTACCAGTCCCACCCCTAACGGTGAAGCCCTCCCTCAAGGCCTTATTACCTCTTAAAGGTTCTGCCTCTTAAATACTATTAGAATGGCAATTAAGCTTTAACCTGGGTTTTTGTGAGGACAAAAATTAAAATCATACCATTTTGCCCCTGGCACCTCAAAACTCATGTCCTTCTTATGTACAAAGCACATTCATTTCATCCCAAAAGTCCCAAAAGTGTGAATTCAGTTCAGCATCAACTCAAAAGTCTAATATCCAGTGTCTCATCTAAATCAGATATGGATGCGATTCAAGGTGTGATTCATCCTAAGGTGAACTTTTCTCCAGCTGTGAGACTATGAAATCAAACGATTTCTTTACTTTTAAAATGCAATGATGGGACTGTCATTGGGCAGATATTTCCATTTCAAAAGGGACAAATAAGCAAAAAGGAGGAGACAACTTGTCCCAAGTAAGTCCAAAACCCAACAGAGCACACTGCATTCCATCTTTTTGTCTTTTTGCTTTCTGTTTTTTGAGACAGTCTTACTGTGCTACTGAGGCTGAGTGCAGTGGTGTGATCATGGCTCATTGCAGCCTCAACCTCCCAATGCCCAAGCAATCCTCCTATATCAGCCTTCTGAGCAGCTGGGACCACAGGCATGTGCCACCACATCCAGTTAATATTTATTTATTTATTTTTTGGTCGAGACAGGTTTTCCTCAGGCTGATCTCAAACTGGGCTGAACGGATCCCTCTGCTTCAGCCTCCCAAAGTGCTGGGATTATAGGCATGAGCCACCATGCCTGGCCTAGTATTAAATCATAAGGCTCCAGAATAATCTCCTGTGACTCTATGTTCCACCTTCCAGATACACTGGTCTCCCCAAAGCCATAAGACCTTGGGAAGCCCCACCCTATGGCTTTGCTGAGATCAGACCACACGGTAACTCTGATGTGCAGGAGTCTTGCATCTGCAGCTCTCCCAGGCTGATGTTGCACACTAACAGTTTTATAGTTCTGGGTTCTTCAGAGAGGCCCATCCCCTCTCCTCTGGCCCAACTAGGCATTGCCCTAGTGAGGACTATCTTTGACAACTCTGTCCTTGTGGCTGATCCCTGCAGCATTCTTTGAAATGTAGCTGAAGGCAGCCATGCTTCCACAGCTTGTGCACTCTGTTGAAAAGTTAGCAACAGATGCACACCACCAATGTTTATGTGACCTCCACATTCCAGAGTGGTGACTGGTGCTGCACCCAGGTCCACTTGAGCCATGGCTAGGGTTGCCAAGCCATGCTGCACCAGAAGGAGAAGAATATACATTTGAGATTACACAGGCAACAACTTTATGGTCCTATAGCAACCTCCCTGGAAACCTTGCCTTCAAGGTCTTAGCGCTGTGAGCCCGTGATGGAGGGGCAATTTCAAAAATCTTCAAAATACTTTCAGGCTCATTATCCCATTGTCTTCATGAATAGCTCCTGGTTTCTTTCTCTCCATATTAATCTTATCAGTGGTCACTTGGCCACATCCTTTTTTGCTCTTGAACAGGTCTTTTTATTCTTTACATAGCCAAGCTCCAGATTTCCCAAATTTTGTTCTGCTTCCCTTTTGATAAATTCTATCTTTAAATAATTTATCTCCTCTCCCAGTTTACTATATGCAATTATGAGAAGCCAGGCAGCCTTTCAACATTTTGCTTAGATATTTCTTCAACCAGATATCCAAGTTCATTACTCTTAAATTTTGCCTTCCATATAGCCCTATAGCACAATTTAGCCAAATTCTTTGCCGCTTTATTACAAGGATGGCCTTTCTGGTAATTTCCAGCACTATTTTTCTAACTTCTGTTTGAGACATCACCAGAATGGCCTTTACTTCTACCAGCATTACAATCACAACCACTTAAGTAATCTGTAAGAAGTTTCAGACTTTCCTGGAACCTCTCCTCTTCTAAGCTCTCACTAGAATTGCCCTGAATACTTCCTTCATGGCAATCTGGGCTTTTTCTGATCTTTTTCTCCAAATCCTTTTACCCTAGCACCTTTTTCCGATTCCAAAGCCAAACTTATATTTTCAAGCATTTATTATATTAACACTCCAGCTCCCTGGTACCATACCAATTTCTGTCCTCGTTAATTATGTGCTGCTATATTAGGATATCCACCACTAGGTAATTTATAATGAACAGAAATTTTCTGGTTCACAGTTTTCGAAACTGGAATGTTTAATATCAAGTTGCTGATATTGAGCAAGGGCCTTATTGATGCTTGCTCACATTATGGAAATACAGGAGGGCAAAGAGAGGCTGAGAGGGAGACCAAGATGGGGCCAAACTCATCCCTTTATAAAAGCATCAGCCCCACCCAGGAGAGTGCAGCCCTCATGACCTCTTCAATGTCCCATTTACTAACAATAGCATTTACTAACAATAGCAATTACATTTCAACATGAGTTTCGCGTTGGCGGGAACAAGTGCTCAAACCATAAAAGGGTCAACATAGGTTGGCTAGGGGCCAGTGACCTTCATCTAATCGATACTTATTTGTTCATTATATGCTCTATGTCAAGAATATAATTGGAACTAAAGATATAGCAGTAAACAAAACAGACAAAGACCTTCCCTATCTGGAAACTGTGTTATAATGACTCTTTTTTTGTTGTTTGTTTATATATATATATATCATTTTAGGTTCTGGGGTGCATGTGAAGAACATGTAAGTTTGTTGCATAGGTACACACATGGCAGTGTGGTTTGCTGCTTTCCTCCCCGTCACCTATACCTGGCATGTCTCCCCATGTTATCCCTCCCCAACTCCCCACCCCCCATTGTCCCTCCCCTAGTTCCCCCCCACAGACCCCAGGGTGTGTTGCTCCCCTCCTGTGTCCATGTGTTCTCATTGTTCAACACCCACCTATGAGTGAGAACATGCAGTGTTTGATTTTCTGTTCTTGTGTCAGTTTTGCTGAGAATGATGGTTTCCAGATTCATCCATGTCCTACAGAGGACACAAACTTATCGTTTTTTTATGGCTGCATAGTATTCCATGGTGTATATATGCCACATTTTCCCTGTCCAGTCTATCATCGATGGGTATTTGGGTTGGTTCCAAGTCTTTGTTATTGTAAACAGTGCTGCAGTGAACATTCATGTGCATGTGTCCTTATAATGGAATGATTTATAATCCTTTGGATATATACCCAGTAATGGGATTGCTGGGTCAAATGGAATTTCTGTTTCTAGGTCCTTGAGGAATCGCCACTGTCTTCCACAACGGTTGAACTGATTCAGTGACTCTTAGGGAAACAGTGTGTGGAGGTGCTGATGAAAACAGGCATACAAATTGTATTAACAGAAAGATGGATTTTTATAGTAACAATGCCATGAAACAGAGAGAGTAAATTAATTTGGTAATTTTTATAAGGAAAATAAGTGGGAGTAGTTTGTAGATACCTAACTTTGCTATAAAAATTACCAAGAAAATATGATATAATCAAACTAATGCTTCTGTTTTAAGCATAACATTCAAATCTTCCCTCTGCTATAATTTCAGTTTTAGCAGACAAGATTAAAAGTTAGGTAACAAAAACACAGAATCCTGAAGCAGGCTAAATGTTACTTTGGAGAAAAGACAACATAATGAATTATTAACCTGACAGAAAGATATTCCTCATCTATATAAAAACATAGATGTATAAAAAAAGAAAAAAAATTGCTAAAATAAAAATAAAAAATAAATTTCCCAACTATATGTCCTCACGATTGTGTTGTTGATTGTATACTTTTCACATAATGTAATTATAAATATTTTAACCCTCTTCATGACTTCTCAAATATTCTGTTACCATATAGGTCTACAAACAAAACAATCCATGTTATAATTAGAATTGTATAAATGTTTCAGTAATACTGTAAAATAGTATAGTCAGTTGGAAAAAATTAAAACTTGGTTCTCAAATCTCCAGAAAATATTTTCAGGCTAGATAAACATATCATACATATTCTTTTTGCATACTGTTTCAAATTTTGTGTACAGATGTAAAACTAGCATTTTCAGCAAAAATAAATTCCTCTTAGAAATATGAACTAGCAATTAGACATCTGTTGTACTGTCTGCCTTTTCATTATATTCCTTTTTAAAACAGTAAACTACAGAATTTGCATATTTGATATAAATACACAATTCATCATAAACAATTATTTTATAATTTTTCCCAGTTTTCATGACAATCTTATAATATTGAAGGCCAACTTTTGCACTTGAGAACAGTTTGAATGAATGATTTATATATTGCAAAAGTAAACAATTATTTACATGTTTATATTTTAAATCTCTGAATAAAATTATGCTAAACATATATTCATATCCAGTCTTATCTATTGTATCACACTGTTTTTCACACTCTATATTAAAATGTTTTTATGTTTTGTTTATTTTCATGTGTAAAGTATCACCTTCTGGCGGACAGAAACCATCTCTTTTAATCCACTTTTTGTTTGTTTAACTTTTATTGTTGTTTTGAACAGAAGGGTCATAAATTCATTACGACATATTTGAAGAATCAAGCAAAGAGAAAACATCAGGTATAAACCACTGAATATAAGTCAATAATTATCAACATTTAATTAACTCTTAATAAATCAATTTAATTTTCTTATATCTACCACTTTATGTCCTAAGGTGTACACCATTTAAATTCCATAATAAGAAAATTTGAACTTTAGTATAGTAATTTTAATGTCTTATTATATTTTATAGCCAAACATCCAAATTTAAAATTGTTTGCCCTTTATTATGTGACTTCAGAAAAACTCTTTTTCAGCATGATCATTCAGGCTGTTTTGGACCAGCAGTCTATAGCCAACATCTTACTCAAGATTAGTTCCCAGAAAGTAGTTTTCAGGGTTTCTGGGATGGTTGAAAAGAGTTTACAAGATATTTCTGTTCTTTGTAAACTAACATTATGCTGAAATTTTTAATAAAACTGTTCTGAATCATTAGCAAGTGACTGCTTGTCGTTAGGGCTTACTCCCTTGGAGTTAATTATTGTTATCATTAGTACTACTATTATTATTGTTCCTCTGGACATAAGATGAAAAATGCAAAGGGTAACTATTATCCCCATATGCTATTATGAATGCTGTCCTTCATAGTGTGTCTTGTTCGACCTAATCTTAACTTAATCCACGTTATAATCCCATAAACCATGTTTTCGAATTACAACAATGCTAACTTTACAGTGCTCAAATTTAAGTTAAGTAAGTCTAATACTGAACCTAAAGAATCTCAGATGAGTAGAAACCTTGTGAAAGGTTGCTTTTTCCCTTCTTCTTTTAGAATATTCTCAAGTCACAGTTTGTTTCATTTCGGTTTATTTTTGTTTTGTTTTGTTTTGTTTGAGATGAAGTCTTGCTCTGTCACCCAGGCTACAGTGCAGTGGCATGATCTCTGCTCACTGCAACCTCTGCCTCCCGGGTTCAAGCAGTTCTCCTGGCTCAGGCTCCCAGGTAGCTGGGATTACAAGCGCATACCACCAGGCCTGTCTAATTTTTGTATTTTTAGTAGAGACGGTTTCACCATTTTGGCCAAGCTGGTCTCAAAGTTCTGGCTTCAAGTGATCCACTCATCTTGGCCTGCCAAAGTGCTGGAATTACAAGTGTGAGCCACTGCACCTGGCCAAGGCACAGTAGTTTTGAAGGATCTACATTGGTCTGACATTGGTCTGTAGCAAAAATGTGTTTTTATGCGTCAATCACAACTCTGCTCAAAATCCTTCCATAATTATGATTGAGCCATGGAGAAAATGCAAAAAGAACCTCTCCTGTCATCTCTATATTACACTGGTTTACATAATTTTTCCATCACTAATGACTTTAATAAATGCAAATATTATTTAAAGTTATTAATGATATATATACATATAAGGTATAGGAAAATATGACCACTCTGCTGCACTTTATATGTGTGTGTGTGCGCGTGCACCTGTGTGTGAAATTTTTCATTACCCAAATTTCAGTGAAGCTTCATACACATCTAAATGTAATGGGAAAAATATACTTATCCCTGATTTTTGCCACAATAAAAGTGTTTTTGATTCGGTAGATATGGATCTGAAAAGAACATCTAGCTCAATAGTTTTCTTTTACAGATGGGAACACTAAAATCGAGATAAGTATCTTGTCTATGTCTTGCGCAGTTTAATAGAGATATTACGTGAGAACTTAAACTCTTGACTCTTAAGGCAATGTTATCTTTTCATGTCACTATTTTTTCTTGTTACATTTCTAAACTGTGCACCTGTTTATTTCACCATCACTTAAGCTTTTTTTCTTCGCATATAAACATTGTTCTAAATTTACTCCTATCAAAATCCCAATATCATCTCCCAACACCCTTTCCTTTCTTTCAGCTGATTCACATCAAACTGCTTTGTTTCTTCTTTACCCCTAATATATCCATTCCTTTATAGATGCTGACTACTGTTTCTCATATAGTTCTCATCACTCGAGACACACATTAAATATTATTTTGTATAAAACAGTATTCTGATTTATCTGGGCAAATTTGATTCTCTTTAACCATACAGACCCTCAAATTTGGTTCTGCGAATTGAAAAATTACAAGCTACTTGTGCAGGGGTTAGGATGGCTTATTTTGAATTCAAATCTCTGGGAGAAACTCCTGGATCTGCAATTTAAACTAAGGTTGTCCTTCAGAAATCAAGATAATAATAGCAAAACAGCGAGAACTGTTTCATGTTGTAAATTAATAAAGTTCAAGATAAATATTTGATGACCTTTTTGTTTTATATTTTCCTTAAATTGGATTGGAATTACATGCTTCCACGTTTCTCTCTCTTTTTGTCTCTCTCTGTGTATAAATACATATGTGTGTGTGGGTATATACAAACATAAATATATACATTTATAGCATAATTATAGTGTTTACAAATCACAAATGGGCCAAGAGACAGTTTTTTAGAAAACATTCATTATATGTGTGAAAAAAATGAACTGGGCATCTTTAATCTTCTAGTCTAAATCCTCTAGTCTAAAGTACTTTCTGCAGAATCCCATATTCAGAAGTACAATGATTTGACATTCATAGTACAAAAGACACTTGAATTTAACAGATATTTGCACTCAGAGAATCATCCCCAAACAAATAAAACAGATGTATATTAACACCAGAGTTGAAAAAAATAGTTGTAAAGAATTTCAGGTACTGGCTACAATTAATTCTCCTTGAAGCGATGTATTTTGTTCTATCATTGCCATTTATATCACAGCTTTCCTGTGCTTGGCATGGCAGAATTTGCACATATGCTATGTTTTTTATGCATTCTAACAGTTCTTTTCACTGACAGTTTAATTACCAGCACTTAAGCAGAAAAACTTTGTAGAAAAAGAGAGTGAAGCTGATTAAATTTGCAGCTAAGCACAAAGGAAGGAAAGCAACCTTCTAACTATGAAATTTCAATGATTTTGCGACCAAAATTATGTAATAAAGTATATTATTTATCAATAAATGTCATCAAGGGTGAAATGTTTATCCAATATCCTTTATATTCTTTAGATTTTAACAGATATACAAAATACAGTATCAAATGTATTCAGGATGTCATAACAATTCCCCATGTGTTCTTTTCCTATATTTCTCCTTACAAAATAGTACTTCAAAATTATGAGAGAATTTTGAACGTGGACTTTGCTTCTGATGCAGAATAAGAAAAACACATCATCACTTTTCTTAAAACAAAAAGTATGGTTTGTCATTACTGATGTATGTTTATATATAGTGATCATGATTCCTCTGCTTCAGCAATCTCCTACAGCATAATCATCATTTCAACCATTATCAACTCATAACAATATGATTAAAGCAATAGTTTTCAAAGTGTAGTCTCTTCACCGAGAGTATCCGTTGCATCTGGGAAGTTATTAGAAATAAAAATTCTCAAGCCCTACTTAAGACTCATTAAATCAGAAACTCTAGAGATGCATTCTATCAATCACTATTTAACAAATCTTCCAAGTGATTCTGATATGGGATAAGGAAATATTCACAAATAAAAAAGATGCATATCAATATAACAATACTGCAGAGAGCACTGGACAAGGCAAAGGTTAGTAGTGCTGTGGGACCCAGGATGCTTCAGTGACCCCAGACCCATAAAGCCTTTGGCAACAAACGTCAGCCTGGAATAGCTACAGGCAAACCACTCCAACCCATGAGAGCTGCCATAAGGGCTGTGACTAGAAAAGCCTTGGGAGTAAGTTCACCTGGAGGTTTGGGGATCCAGTCTCTACCCTAGTGTGTCCAGCAGGTGGCATTTCCAGTTAAAGAAGAATATTGTCGAAACTTCAGATTTAATATTTCCTGTGCTGGGTTTTGTATCTGGTCGATCCTGTTATGCCTTTATTCTATTTCACTTTTCCCTTTTAGGGTGGAAATAGCTATCTTACGACTGCCCTACCATTGTAATTTGGATGTACACAACTTGTTCGATGTCACAGATTCACAGCTGGAGAGCAATTTGCCTTAGGATGAATCATACTTTGAGTTTCACTCAAATCTGATTTAGATGATATTTAGATGAGACTTTGAGGTTGGTCCAAGTAAAGACTTTGGGGGTTATAGAAATGGAATTACTGTATTTTACATATTAGAAAGACATAATTTGGGGGGTCAATGATGAATGCTATGATCTAAATGTTGATGTCCTTCCAAAATTTCTATGTTGCACATGAGTCCCCACTGTGATAATATTAAGAGGTGAGGCCTTTAATAGGTGATTATGTCATGAGGGTGGCACCTTTATAATGAGATTATATCCTCAGGAATTGAATTAGTATAAGGCTGAAAGCTTATTAAGCCTTATACAAGAGGCCTGAGGAAGTCTTTTTCCCCCTTCTACCAGGTGAGGACCCAGTAATAATTCACCATTTATGAGGAATGGGCCCTTAGCACATAGAATGTGCTAACACCTTGATCTTGGACTTTCTAGTCTGTAAAGCTATGACCAAGACTGTTGTTTATAAATTACCCAGTCTAAGATATTTTGCTATAGCAGCTAGAATGGACCAACACATACATTAATTTGAATCAGAGATGTTTATGACTAACCCTTCCACATTAAGAAAATGTTAAAGTCCTTTACATGTATGAAAAATAAAAACATTTTTTTGTGTGTGTCTTTCCAGATTCTCTCTGTTTTGTTTCTTAGTTCAACACTTTTTTGAGGCTCTCACATAAACTCTAGTAACTTATGTCATGTAAGTGCTTTTATCTGCAATTATAAAATTACTCTGTATATTATTTTTCCTTCTTTGTAATATCATTTATAAGTTTACACATCAGTCAAACCCAGCCAAAAATTAATAGAAGAAAACAACCAATAAAGATTAGAGTATACATAAATAAAATTAAAGTGAAGAAAATATAAAACATCAGTGAAATAAAAGTTGGTTGTTTGAAAAGTTAAAGAAAATTGATAAAATATTAGTGAAACTAACTGAGAGAGAGAGAGAGAAAAGATCAAAATAAATAAAATCAGAGATGAAAAAACACACATTAAAATTGATACCACAGAAATTCCAAAAATCATCAATGGCTACTCTGATAAACTACATGCCAACTAATTGCAAAATCTAAAATTAATGGACACATTTCTAGACACATACAACCTACCAAGATCAAACCATGAAGAAATCCAAAACCTGAACAAACTCATAGCAAGTAACAAGATTGAAGGCCTAATAAAACATATCCCAGTAAAGAAAAACCTGGGACCCTAGGCCTTCACTGCTGGATTCTTTCAAACATTTAAAAAAATAAGTAAGATCAATTCTACTCAAACTATTCTGAGAAACAGAAGAGAAGGAAGAAATAATTCCAAACTCATTCAACAAGGCTACTATTACCCTAATACTAAAACCAAACTAATACTCATAAAAAATACACACCAATATTTCTGATGAATATTGATGCAAAAATTCTCAACAAAATACTAGCAAACTGAATTCAATAAAACGTTGAAAACATCATTCATCATGACTAAGTGGGGTTTATCCTCGAGATGCAAAGATGTTTCAATGTACACAAATCAATGTAATACATTATATCAATAGAATGAAGGACAAAACTATGGAATTTGATAAAATTGAACAACACTGCATAATAAAAACACTATGAATAGAAGGAACGTATCTCAACATAATAAAAGTCATAAATGGCAGATCTACAGCTAGTATCATACTGAATGGGAAAAAAAAATTGAAAGCCTTTTCTCCAGGGCCTGTAAAATGACACAGATGCCCATTTTCACCACTGTTACTCAACATAGTATTGAAAGTTATAGGTAGAAAAATCAGAGAAGAGAAATAAATAAAGGGCATCCAAACTGGATCATTGTTTGCAGATAATACAATCTTTCATTTGAAAAAAACACCGAAGACTCCACAAAAAAATGATTGAAATGGATACAAAAATTCAGTAAAGTTCCAGGATACACAATCAACATGCAAAAGTCAATAGCATTTCCATATGACAAGAATGAACCATCTGAAAACAAAATAAAAAATGTAATTCCATTTACAATTGCCATCAATAAAATTAAATACATAAGAATTAACCAAACAGCGAAAGATAACTATAATAAAAACTGTGAAGCACTAATGAATTGAAGAGAGCAACAAAAATTGGGAAGATATTCCATATTCATGGATTGAAAGAATCAATATTTTTAAATTGTCCATACTACAGAAAACAATCTATGTATTCAGTGCAATTTTTATCAAAATACCAATGAAACTTTTCACAGAAATTAAAAAAAAAAGAACTCTATGATTTGTATGGAAACACAAAAAACCCAGAATAGTCCATCTAGCCTGAGAAAAAAGGTCAAACCTGGAAGAGTCACATGATGTGACTTCAAATTATGCTACAGGGCTCTAGTAAACAAAACAGCATAATATTGACATAAAAACAAACAAACAAAGAGACAGATTAGAGAACCCAGAAACAATTTTATATATCTACAGTGAACTCATTTTTATACTTTGATCTTAGCCAAAAGGCTGAGAAGCAATGAACTCATTTTTGACATAGGTTCTGAGAACATACACAGGGGAAAGGACAGTCTCTTCAATAAATGATGTTTGGAAAACTGGATATCCGTAAGCAGAAAAATGAAATGAAATGCCTATCTCTCGCCACATACCAAAATCAAGTAAAAGTGAATTAAATTCTTAAATAAGACCTCACACTATGAAACTACTACAAGAACATTAAGAAAAATCTTCAAGATACTGGACTGGGCAAATATTTCTTGAGTTATACCTGACAAGCACAGGCAAAGAAAGCAAAATGGACAAATTGGATCACAGCAAGTTAAAAAAGTTCTGCCCAGGGAAAAATAAAAAAGCAATCCACACAGTAAAGAGACAAGCCACCAAGTGGGGGAAAGTATTTGCTAACTATTCACATGAAAAGAGATTAATAACCAGAACATATAAGGAGCTCAAACAACTCAATAGATAAAACATCTAATTTACAGATAAAACTCAACAGATAAAACATCTATTTTTTAAAAAATGGGCAATAGATATAAATAGACATTTCTCAAAAGAAGATGTAGAAGTGACAAACAGGTATATGAATAGGTATTCCAAATCATTAACCAGCAGAGAAATGCTAATGAAAACTACAATTAGATACCATCTCATCCCAGTTAAAATGGCTTTTATCTAAAAGTCAGCTAATGGCAAATGCTGGTGAGGATGTGGAGAAAACGGAACTCTCACACACTCTTGGTGGGAATGTAAATTAGTACAGCCACCATGGGTAAAATATGAAGGTTCCTTAAAAGTCTAAAATAGAGCTAAAATATGATTCAGTAATCCTACTGTAAGGTATACCCCTAAAAGAAGGGAAGTGAGTTTATTAAAGATGTATCTCTACTCTCATGTTTATTGTCCTATTATTCACAATAACTATGATTTGGAAGAAATCTAAGTGTCCATCAATAGATGAATGGATAAAGAAAATATGGTACAATTTTATGTAATAAATTGTATGTAATATATTTTATGTAATAAATTTTATGTAATATAATAAAAATATATACAAATGAGTATATACAATTGTACATACAATTGAGTATATCCAACACACACACACACACACACACACACACACACACACACACACACAAACAAATGAGATTCTGTCATTTGCAATAACCTGAATGGAACTGAAGGCCATTATGTCTAGTGAAATTAGCCAGGCTCAGAAAGACAAACTTTGCATGTTCTTACTCCTGTGTGGGAGCTAAAAGTGAAAACCAACTGAACTAATGTAGATAGAGAGTAGGATAGTTACCAGAGATAGGGAAGGGTAATGGGGATGGTGAGGGATGTTTAATGGGTACAAAATTATAGTTAGATAGAATGAATAAGATCTGGTATTTTATCACACAACGGGTTGACTACAGTCAACAATAATTTATTATACATTTTAAAATAACTAAAACAGTGTAATTAAATTATGCATAACGCAAAGAAAGGATACATGTTTGAGGGGATGAATACCCTATTTTCCATGATATGATTATTATGCATTGCATGCCTTTATCAAAACATCTCATGTACTCCATAAATATATACACCTACCATGTACCCAACAAATTAATTTTTTCACCTACCATACCCACATAAATTAATTAAAAAAATGCTATCAACTCAAAAGATGAAGAAAAAGTATTTCATAAAACTTAACATACTTGCATGATAAAAGTTCTCAATAATTTAGGTATAGGAGAAATATACCTAAACATAATAAAGGCCATATATGACAAGCTCATAGTTAACAATAATACTCAATATAGTAAAAAGCTGAATGCTTTTCTTCTAGAATCAGGAACAAGACAGGGCACCCACTCTCTTCACTTTTATTTGACATTATACTGGAAGTTTCAGTGAGAACACTTAGGCCAGAAAGAGAAACAAAAGCCATCCAAAGCAGAAGAAAATGGAAAACTTGTTTATTTCTGGAGATACTTTGATCTTATATAGATAAACGATATAAACTATACAAATTGTATATATAACATATATATAAAATACTATATATATATATATTCTACCATATAAAAAAATCTTATATATGACATTTTTCCCATGTTATCCCTCCCCAACTTCTCCACCCCCTGCTGTCCCTCCCCAGCCCCCGCCAACAGATCCCAATATGTGATGCTCCCCTCCCTGTGTCCATGTGTTCTCATTGTTCAACACCCACCTATGAGTGAGAACATGCAGTGTTTGATTTTCTGTTCTTGTGTCAGTTTGCTGAGAATGATGGTTTTCAGATTCATCCATGTCCCTGCAAAGGACACAAACTCATCATTTTTTATGGCTGCAAAGTATTCCACGGTATATATGTGCCACATTTTCCTTGTGCAGTCTATCATTGATGGGCATTTGGGTTGGTTCCAGGTCTTTGCTAGTGTAAACAGTGCCACAATGAACATACCTGTGAATGTGTCTTTATAATAGAACGATTTATTATCCTTTGGGTATATATCCAGCAATGGGATTGCTGAGTCAAATGGAATTTCTATTTCTAGTTCCTTGAGGAATTGCCAAACTTTCTTCCACAATGGTTGAACTAACTGGCACTTCCACCAACAGTGTAAAAATGTTCCTATTTCTCCACATCCTCTCTAGCATCTGTTGTCTCCAGATTTTTTGATGATCACCATTCTAACTGGCGTGAGATGGTATCTCAATGTGGTTTTGATTTGCATTTCTCTAATGACCAGTGATGATGGGCATTTTTTTTCATATGTTTGGTGACGGGGGCATGGAGGCAGCAAACCACCTTGCCATGTAAGTACCTATACAACAACCCTGCATGATCTGCATATGTAACCCAGAATGTAAAGCACAATTAAAAAAAAAATCTAAGTATATTGGTTAAAAAGAGGAGGAAGAGCAGCCAGAGGAGGAAAAGGTAGGTGTTAAAGGGGAGAAGGAAAACAGGAGAACAACTAGCCATTTCAGCAGCCACTTTTTGTGCTTCTGTCTACTGTGACATCAATATTCATCAAACCTCTGATCAAAGGTAACAGTATTGAGAATCTTGCCCTAATCACCAATCCCAAATCCTCATCTGCTCCAAGAGTACTTTCTACATGCCTTTAATTACACACAATGGCATTTAGTTTTATTTTGTTGTAATTTCTTTGCTTCCATTTGATGAAGCAGGTGTTGTATAACTGTATGTGGAATGAACTGAAAGTC
The DNA here is from genome assembly GCA_963573385.1 of Cacajao melanocephalus. Classification (NCBI taxonomy): domain Eukaryota; kingdom Metazoa; phylum Chordata; class Mammalia; order Primates; family Pitheciidae; genus Cacajao; species Cacajao melanocephalus. The sequence continues at coordinate 88,542 of CAUYLG010035732.1, forward strand.
TAGGCAATGCTACATGTCACAGTGCTTAGCAGCGTCCCTCATTGCAGAGGAGCTGCCTCTCATTCCTGTGGAATCTTGTAACTCTTCTCTTATTTGGATATTGGGAATGGTTGCAAAGATCTGTACCTGGACACACTTGTTCCCAAAATAAAAGGAGCTGCAACACACACACACACACACACACACACACACACACACACACACACACAATCTTATATATAGAATATCCAAAAGACTCTAACCATAAATTGTTCAAACTAACAAAGAAATCCAGTGACATTTAGAATATAAATCAACATACTAAAATCAGCTACATTTTATAAAACAACAAAATACTATCTGGAAAACATATTAAGAAAACACCATTTAAAACAGTGTCTGCCAAGATGAAATACTAGAAACATATTTTAACAATGAAGTGTACTACAGTTTGAGAAATGAGGCTTCCCTCTAAAAATCATGTTAAAAATTAAACCTCAATGCAACTGAATTAACAGGTGTGTATGTGATTAAGTCATGTGGGCTTCACCCTCATGAATGAGTTTTGTCTCATTATAGGAGGTCTCTGGTTTGAAAGGAGTACCTTTTCCCCCTTGCATGTATTCCACCATGTGAAGATGTAGCATTTCTTCTCTTTGGAGGATGCAACAAGGCATCATCTTGAAAGCAGAGTGAGCAGCTCTCAAATTCACCAAATCTGTTGGCGCCTTGAGTTTGGACTTTCCAGCCTCTAGAACTGTGAACCAATACATATCTGTTCTTCATAAATTACCCAGTCTCAAATATTTTGCTATAGCATCATAAATGGTCTAAGAAACTGGTACCAGAGAAGTGAGATGTTGCTATAACAAATACCTAAAAATGTGGAAGTGGCTTTGGAACTGGGTAATGGATGGAGGCTGGAACAATATTAAAGTGAATGCTGGAAAATCCTGTATTGCTGTAAACAGAGCATTAGGGAGATTCCAATGAAGACTCAGAGAATGAGAGCTGTAGAGAAAGCTTCAGTTTTAGAGGTTATCTAAGTAATTCTGAACAGAATGCTGGTATAGATTATTTAGGTGATTGTGAAGAGAATGCTAGTAAAAATATGAACAGAAGAAGGTTATACTAATGAGATACTACATGAAAATCAGGAATATCTTATTGGAAACTGAAGGAAAAGTCATCTCTGATCCAAAGTGGCAATGAACATAGCTGAATTGTGTTTCTGTACTAATGCTTTGTTGAAAGCAGAATTAAAGAGTGATGAACTATGTTATTTGGCCAGAGAAATACATGTCTAAGCAAACCATCCAGAGTACTGAATGGCTTCTCTTAACTGCTTATACTAAAGTGTGAGGAGCGATAAAGAAATTAAAGATGGGGCTTATAATCAAATGGAAACAGAACTGAATTATTTGAACAATTTTCTGCTTGGTTAGATTACGAGAATAAAAAGTGATGTTTGGTTGAGAAAATCAAGGCTGTGGCCTTTTGTTAAAGATGTTAATATGGGTAGAAGGAGTCTAAGTACCATTACTCAAGAAAATAAATAAGTCTAATGGCATTCAGAGATTTTGGAGGTACCCCTCCTACTACAGGCCCAGTGTGACTTAGGGGAAGAACAACTTCAAGGCAGGCGCCCAGGTACTAACAGGACCTAAGACCTTGTTGCCCAGGGTTGCTACAAGTTTCTGCTTCTTGCATTTCAGTGAAGTGCTCATTGGCCACCTGGGATGTGGTTCAAGTGGGCCAGGTGTGGCTCAGGCTGCTGCTTCACAAATCTTGGCGGCATCCATCTCGTGCTAAATCTGCGTCTGCTGGCATGCAAAGTGCATGAGCTTTGAAAGCGTGACTACTTCCACCTATATTTCAAAGAATGCCTCAGAAAGCCTTGGGGTCCAGGCAGATAAAGGCCGTAGTGAATGAAAATGTCCAGAGGAACCATGGTATCAGGGATACCAGAGAATATTCCCGCCACTTCCACAACTATACAAGGCAATGCCTTGGGACCACTACAGAGAGGCCTTCCTAGGGCAGTGTTTACTGGAGCTGTGGGAACAAGGTCATCCTCGAGATCCCAGAACGGTAGAGTCATCAGAGTACAATCCTAGTCTGAGAGAGCTTCAGGCACCTAACTCCAACCTGTGACAACTGCTCTGTAGGTTGTACGCATCAAAGCCCTGAATGGACAGCCCCCAAGGGCCATGAGTTTCAATCCCCTACTGATGCCAATGAGTCCAGAAAGCAGGACGTAGAGTCAAAGAAGATTATTCTCAAGCCTTAAGATTGAATGTTATTTGCCTGTTGAGTTTTGAAATTGCTCTGTATCTGTTACTCCTTAATTCCTTCCTGTTGCGTGTCCTGATATTGTATTTTGGAAACACATTTCCTTATTTGATACAGTTCCCTAGCTAAAGGGAACGTGGAACTTGCCTCAGGGTGAATCATACCTTGAGTGCCATCCACATTTGATTTAGATGATATTAGATGAGACTTTGATTAGATTTTATAGTTGATTCTGAAATAAGTTAAGACATTTTGGGGCTATTCATATGGAATGAATGTATGCTATATATGAAAAGATCATGAATGTTAAGGGGAAAAGGTTGTATGCTATAGTTTGAATATGGGATTCCTCCAAAATTTAGGTTGAAAATTAATCCAGAATGAAATAATAATAATTGGGGCCTTTTGGAAAATAATCAAATCATGAAATATTTATCATCATAAGTGAATTAATTTTCTTATAAAAGAGGATTTAGAGAAAGTTTGCCCCTTTTTTTCTCCTCTGTATGCTACCTTGATGACCCAGTGCTTGTTTCCACTGGAGGACATAGCAACAAGGCTGCATTTTGAAACAAAAGAGCATCTTTCACCAGACCCCAAACTTCTAGGCACCTTGATCTTGGACTTCCCAGCCTTCAGAAATATTATAAATACATTTCTTTTATGTATAAATTAAGCAGTCTGTAGAATTTTATTTTAGAATTACAATAGAACTAAGACAAAGTAAAAGATATGCACAACAGAAGCTATAAAACTTTGGTAGAGAAGAATACATAAAAATATATAATGTGTTCATAAATTTTAATAATTAATATTGTTAAAATGTCCATGCCACTCAAAGTGATCCATAATTCTATTCAATCCCTATCAAAATTCTAATGACATTTTTCACACAAATGGAAAAACTAATTCAAAATATACATGGAACCACAAAAGAACCCGAAGCAAAGCAATTCCGAAAAAAAAAAATTACAAAGTGGGAGGCATCATACTACCTGATTTCAAAATACACTACCAAGTTATATTTTGTTCTAAGATGGTAGATTGGAAACAGTGTTAGCATGCCTCTCCCATTTGGTAGAACAAAATAGTGTCTAAGAATCATACTGTGAACTTTTTTCAAAGAAGCAACACAGGAACTTGAAAACTGAAAGAATCCACAGACCCTTTGAAAGACACAGCAGACTGCAGCCTACTCTGTGAGACAGGCATGAAACTGTAAGTCCCCAAAATGCAAGTGGGGAAGAGACTGCCTACAGGATACACAGCCCTACCAAGAATCTGAAAAGCCAGTTCAAGGCAGAAGGCCATAGCCTTACCCAGAATTGGAACTGATTTAGAGAACAGTGAAAAATGCAAAAGTAGAGCCCAGCAGGAATGCCTTGCAGGCATTCCCAATCTCCAGCATGGAACAAGGGAAGCCATTCCTTGTTATATCTCATAGGGGAGTTAGGAGAAGTAAGCCAATAGCTTAGACAGGGGTAGAAGGTTGAAAGAAGCACCCACCTGAATTTCATGATATAATCTCAAGTGGGGAGGAAATCCTTTGACCAGAATCTGGAAAGGGAAAAGTGGGAGGGAGCAGGAATTGTGCTACAGACACAAGCATAGAAGCTGAGCACCCAGCATTGTGAGCAGACAAGGAGGAGCATGGCCTGTAATCTACAGCCCCTATAGATTTGGCCTGGGGCAAGTCTGAGTTCTGCATGCAGGCTACCTGAATCTTAACCTGGGGCTATCAGTGAAGCATTATGGGAGTGAGATTTGCCTTGCCAACTGCCTGGGGACTTGTAAGACCTACTGCTGCCTGCTACCTTTCCACTCCCTTTGCAAACTCTTCTGTGCAGCAGAGACAGTTATACTCCCCTCTGGAACACTACCTGAGTGGCCTGAGAACTAACCACTGACACACACAGGAGCCACAGCGTACCTGACATGTGGAGGGTCAGATTACAGGTCTGCTTGACCTAGCCTGCATCTGGCTGTACCCCTCCACTTGCACTGGTAGCTTAATACAAAGGATATAAAATTGGGGAAGCTATATAGCTCTGTCCATGACATGAGAAAGCACAATACCCACCCTGGGAAAGCAAAGGTATGCTCAAATCCCACTGCTACTACTGCAACTGGTGCTTTTTTGCAAGCACCACCTCCTCTTTGGAAGCCCAGCTATACAGTCAATTACAGCAACTCTAGGTAGAATGACACTGTGCCTAGAAAGGAAAACAATGAGTATGCAACTGCTATCACCATTGTCTACAACACCCTGGATAACCAAAGGTTCTAAGTCTGTTTGCATGATAACTTTGTTGTACTGAACAAAGCGTAGAAAGTTAACACCAAGACAAAAGTAGGCCAAATTGGAGGGTCTTTATTGCCGGCGACCACGGAGGACTCACGTCTCTCCAACCCGTGGCCCCGGAGGGAGGGTGTCAATACCTTTTATACCTTTCTCCCGGGTAAGGGTATGTGGCGGGGGTGGGGGTGAGGAGCCTTAGACATTCCAAGGGCTGGTGAATTCTGCAAATCACTTTCTGGGCAGAGATGAGGGTGAGGGGCGGGAGTGAGGGTGAAGGGGTTCAAACATTTAGGGGATTCCATAAATCATCTCCTGGGCAGAGAGGAGAGTGTGGGTCTCTGGACATTCCCAGGGCCAGAGGCCACATTGTGGATATATTGTCACTTTGACTGTTACTTAAGTGACTTACAGAAGTCAAGATAAGTCTTAGTTTGCAAATCATCTGGGTTGTAGTAGAAATAACAGATCTTAATTATTTATTACAGCCCGCAGGGGCCATGATGGAATTAGCTTGGGATGTTTATTCTAGTCACTACCGGTAAGTAAAGGCTAGTAATTCTGGCAGTTACTGATAAGGAAGGTATGCAGGCTTACCTAGTTTGCAGAGCAAGGCTAGCAGTTTTATTTACAGAAGTCAAGGCCAGCAGTTATTGTGAGGAGATTGGGGCAGCTGTTAACAACTTATTTTAAAACACAACTTTGTCTTTTATAAAATGGTGTTGTTCCGGTTCTAACTTTAGGCCAGCTATAGCACATGGGCCACCCAAAGCGCTGTGATTACAGGCGTCAGGCACCGCATCTGGCCTCATCTAGACTCTTCCGTGGAGCCGGAGGGAAGGGATTCCAGGGTAAGTCACAGCTCTCCCTTTTCTGCTGTTCACTGTCCTGGGGTGTTTGATTCAGTAGCAGCGAATCCGGAGAAGGAAGGGTTAAAGGCATCCCTGCCCCAATTCCTGGAATTCCAAAGACA